>JAOEHI010000006.1:2744171-2773820 GCA_025447815.1 Percopsis transmontana | reverse complement strand
AACACTGTTGTATGCCAACATACAAACTGAGCATGCCGCCAACAACAACTTCCGCCCTTCTTACTTGTTATATTTTATTTTATGAAATAAATCAAATAGCAGCTGCATGCAGTTAAAAACAGAAACTGCTTTTAAATTAAAGTAAAACAGAAAAAATATCAACAGGTAGTGTTTAATGAGGTCAGTCAGAGTGGTTTAACATAATGCACTAATGCCACATAGACAGTAAAAAGAGAAAACGTGCTGAACAGACAGAGACCACACTCTGACAGGGTAATTCTCTTACCAAAGAAGGCATTTAGAAGCTTCTGCACTTGGATGTTGCTGCCAACGGTTCTGTACACTCCCTCTTGTGAGATGCCTGGAGAGATGAGTAGGAGAGTCAAATGGGGGAGTGTACATGCCATGCAGTAGTGGAAATGTACTACGGGCCCCTGCCTGTATGAACCTGGCTTAAAATAGAGAGGAGGAAGACAATATCTTCCTGATTGTGAATGGCTCATTAAACTAATAATTCTTAGGGTGAATGATGTTGCTTGAATACTGTATCAAATTATACCCGTTACTATACATAAATCTCCAGCAGAATGGCAGTTGTTTAAATTACTCAACCTAAGGAACTTTTCAGACATTAGTGATGCACTCTATGTTTTGATAGAATTTAACAATGTCCTAATTACAAATTCTACACAAAATGAAGCAGGCTACCATGATTAAGCGTATTGCATAGTTCCCCTTTTAACTGGCACAGAATGTAAGACTTGTCAAGAGCAACTTAGTTTATGACTCAACTATGCCCCCTTATGGACAAATGAACAAACTAACTTAAAGTGCTCACCCTTTGTTTCAACAAAATTTATGCACTTTCGCACAAACTTGAACCCAACTCCATTCAGTTCCACTACGAGAGAAGAAATAAGACAAATTAGCTGAACGTCCATAAAGTATTGCCATGGCAAAGACATGAATACACATACGTTCAATAGCATGAGATTAATAGACTATAACAAAGCACATCATCAACAATTTGATTGTGAAGTTGACCAACTTACTTTCAGCTTGTTTGTGAATTGGAGAATGATAAATCTGAAATTAAAATTGAGAAAAGAAAAAGCTTCTTTACTTCAACTAGTTATTTATGGAGATATGGGACATTGTTATTAGGGTATTATTAGTATTAAAAATTGAGAAAAGACAACAATAAAAGACAAAGATAATACACACAGCAGACAGATCACATTTCAACAATTGTGTACGTGTCAGTGTTTTCATGAAAGCATGACAGAGGAAATAAGGTTAGGGTGTAAAGCTTATTGACTAGCGTCTGTGTCAGTTTTTCCACAGGCAAGTTCTAGAGTGTGATTAAATGTGAACTGTCAGTGTGTAAATGTGACTTGTAAATGTAAAGTTGTAACCGTTAAAAGGGGTTTACAGTACAACTGGAACGTTTCTGGCCGATGTATATACTTAGAAATACACTATAACATATTATGTTTTATTAATGTACACAAAATGTTATATGTCAATTTATATTTGACAATGGCTACATCTTATACTGTATGTAAGGTTGCCTATTCTATAATTGTTGCCAAATTGCTTTGTTTTTTCGATTAAGGCTGTTTAAGGTTTACGTAAAGGAAGAGGAAAATAAATTCCCTGTTTTTTTTGGTAATTGTTTGCCTTACGGGTTGATGGATATTGGCTCCTCTGATCAATTCCCTCCAAGGACTTACATGACGTGGAATGCAAATGAACAATTGCAACATCTTGAGGTCATTTGGGCTCACTTTTCACTATGATAATCTGATTATGCAAACCAGCAGCTGCTCAGAGTCCAAAGCCTTTTAAAGACAATACCAGAATGTGACAAAACAATCAACAAACAATTAGGTGACATAGCCAAAGCTAGCATGAGTAGCACACTTTGAAAGAACTGCAAAATTTGTGATGGTGTGATAGAAAATATTTGGCCACAGAATCTGTCTTGGCGGTGCGCAGTGCAGGGGATTTTCAGCTCTGCCTTACTTGGGCAATGCGTGTGGAACTCTTTTTTTTGTAAGGGACTGAGGGGGAGTTACACAGAAGAAACGCAGTGAAAAGTGCATCTTCTGTATTTTCACATCCCCTCTCAAGAAAATAATGATATATTTATTATGCTGAAACTTCTGGGGACGGGCTTCCTTTCTGTGTAATGCTGAACCATATATTCTATACCATGATAATACTTTAGAGAGTATTTACTCTCATTACTGGATTATATTGACAAATTTGGGCCAGTAAATTTGGTACTATATTTTAAACTCAATTTAATTATTGCAATTATAGCGGCACACATATTATAAAATCCCTAAGATACTGATATTTTTGCTTCTAGATGTAAAATCCATAACTCATTTTTGGTGATAAACAGGACTCCCCAACTCACTTCAGCAACATTAAGCAGTGCATCAGCAGAGTCCCTACTGTGTAAAAGAGGCTTTACATAGTAGAAGTCTGTGTTATTGTTTTTATTTTATTTACAATTCCCATTGTTGAATAGGTGACTGTATTGCAGGTCTGCTGGTACTGTATTTTCAGAATGGAAATGAAATGTTGTTGAAATCTAGGGGGATCATTTAGTACCAGCATTCTACTGTATGTAGCGTGCCATTGTAACAATAATATATATACTCAAGATATATATGAAACTCACAGGCTCCTTTCCATCCATTGCTTCAATCCACAACTTCCTGTTTCCTTCTGACAGAGCCTGGAACGTGACGGGCATGTTCCTGTGGTAACAGAAACAACCAACGTTTATTAAAAATGAATTACAATGAGAAAAGTCACAACTGTTCTGTACTGGTAATGCCTTAATTATGAGCCTTTAACCCCCCCCAAAGCATAACTATCAAAATATATTTGATAAATCTCCTCAGCATTCCAAAATAAACTCTGCTGATGAGGCAACAATGTAGGGGGCAGGATAGTCTAGTGGTCTAGGTGTTGGACTCCCAGCCAGAAGGTTGTGGGTTCAAGGCGAGAGTTGGCCTCCTTGAGCAAGATGCCTAACCTCTACCTGCTCCATGTAATAGCACCACGTAATTGTAAGTCGCTTTGGATAAAAGCGTCTGCTAAATGACCTAACTGTAACTGTAACAATGTCATCTGCCCAAAATGGGCAGCCTACACTGTTAATAGTTAAGATTAAACCTTTCAAGGTTCTCAAAGAACAATAATGAATTCTTGCTATGATTTGCGATACATATGGCAATAGCAGGTAGAGATAAACAGTGAGAACAACAGAGTAGCTGGGTAGACAAGCAGAGAGTTCACTGTGGGCACAGGAGCAAAACAAAAACTAAGTGGCAGCAAAAAGTTTGCAGATTTCTGTTGATGGCATTTGTAATGTTCAGACAATGGCACATACTGGTGGTATTCAGAAAAACACTTTCAAGCACTTTATGCATAATTCACACACTTTTTAATCCTTTAAAGTGCCCTATCAAAATTCAAGCATTTTCACAGGTTTTAAGAAATGAACCTTGAATATGACATATCAGCCTATGGCTGATATGTCTTTTAAAGTGCATTTGGTACTGAATGGCTTGCCTGTATAAACAGGAGTTCACAGTGTTCCTTGCCCCAAAATCACTGTTTTACCATCTGTTTCTAGCATAGGCCCGTTACTAATGCATTGTTTGGGCTACAATCCAGTTTGCCCTCACACCCTGTCCTTGTAGACCACCTGTTCACCACCCTGCTGAAACCCTCAAGGCATGTGTGTTACCTCATCCCACGATATTTGAATCGTGTTTGTGCTAACCTCTCATTAGCCTCAACGTCAAAGCAGAAGCGCTTATCTATGGATTCTGTCTTCCGGCGAATGCAAGACTTGAGCGTCAGTTCTGTAGGCCCCTGTAGGAAAATGTGAAAACATGGTTGGTATGAGCACGTGGCAGTTGTGTGTTTGTAAGGTGGATAGAGAGAGAAACTAAAAAGATTAAAAGCTTTTTAATGAGCGTTTTTAAATAATTTGCAAACAGATCTGCGTACACATTCATGATATATGCTATGATGGATGTGCCATTGCAATCGAAAATTTAAAAGGCATGCGCTAATTAGTCTTATGGACCTGTTTGGTTGTAGGTTTCTGTTCACAGAGTACCATGACCAGCAGTCTGTTGTTTTTGTGATACTTGCAGTAGTACTTCACCCACGTAAGACCCAGAGCCCCTTTTGGAGACAAATCACACAGGTCAGTTAAGAAGCAGGTGCACAGACACAAGCAGCCATCAATATGTGTGCTTACACTTCTCCTGGCAGTAGAGAAAACCCTCCATTGTCAGTGGACCGTGCATTTTGCTATATTGGGATGGGTTTTTCATTCTCTTCATTAGCTCCTCCATCTCTTCCCGGGTGCTCTCATAGTGGTTCCTTGTCTGCGGAACAAAACATTAAAATGAAAGGGAGACCACTCCTGTGGTTAATACCAGCGTTGCATATTTTGATTTGAAACTCAACGCACAACGCACACCCTTCCCGCACCTGGCTGCTAAATGGTTGGCACTCCTTTCTACCCCTCCCCTTCCATCCTGCACAGTTGTGTTTCAACATAAAGTATGAACACTGAGCTAGGGCTATAACACAATCAAATGTAATAATAATAATAATAATAATACAGTAATAATGATAACACAGAAACAATAACTATTTATAGAGCACCTTTAAAAACTGAGTTTACAAAGTAGAATACTCAGTCCATTTAAAGCACTAGAACAGTGAGGCAAGAATTAGGAGAAAGAATGAGAAGAATAAAAGCAAACATCAATAATATCAATATTATTAGTAAGATGAAGAACAATAACAACACAATTTGAATTTGAAAATACAAATAAAACAAATGAGGTAAAACTGATAAAACCAATAAATAAAGTAAAAAAAAATAAACAAAGTAGTATAAAAAGGATAGAGAATAAAAATTAAAGACGACATCACATAAAAGCAAGCCTTTAAAATGTGTTTTAAGAAGTGATTTAAAAGATTCCACTGAGTCTGCTAGCCTTATCTCCTCAGGCACCTTTGGTTTTTAGCCTGGACTTTGAAACAGCCAAGGTCCCACCTGAAAATCTAAGGTTGCATTTTGGCTTATACAGGTTCAATAAATCTGTGATGTAACGTGGAGCTAGTCCCCAACATGCCTTAAAAGTGATCAGTAAAGTGTGTACACCTTTAAATGAAACAACAATCATAAAATGCTCCTTACATTCTGCAGGCTGAGTTGCAGTTCTTGCTTGTAAGGCATGAAGTCCTGGGTCATTTCAACTGTCAGGTTATTAAGTGTTAGAATACTGTGAAGAAATGCTAGGACCTGTCCAAGAGAAAGAAAGAGAGGATGAAATAAGGGAAGTGCCATCATGAAAAATTATCTTACAGTTGTTTGTCCTAAATTGCCTTCCCCAAATCCAGGTGACTGCTTATTTCCACATTACGCACTGCAATCTGAACAGAAAAAGGTTTTCACACACACTGAAAACCTTTTCTGTGACTATTCTATTCTACCTACCAGGATATAATATGATAATTTTCTTTGTTTTGTTTTTTCATCCAAGATAATTGCCTTTATCCCTAATGTTTCCTTACAGGTAATTGTGCCTTTGCCTTTATACTTATGTTAATAAATTGAATCCATAATCATAATGTTAACCCAAAGAAAGGCCTTCGTGAAAAATATTGTCTTTTGTTAGTTATTTACTGTCATCATATTATTAGCCTATTAGCAAGTGTTTCTGCAAACTCTTTTTGCCTCAGTAAAAATGAAAATCTCTGTATAAAAAGGGAACTGATTTTTGCACAGAAACAATTTGGGCAGTGCACAGGAAACAGGAAGAGTGGGAACCACAAATGGCACTCACAGGCTCGACCACATCAAATTTCTTCCTGTCCTGCACCTGGTGAATCTGGTATACATATTCCACAGAGGATTCGTAGAAGTTTGCGCGCTCTTTTTCTAGGCTTTCATCGGCCTGTAGTGAAGAAGAGAAATTGCAGTAGAATATGTAGAACAGTAGAATATGTTGACACTGAATTGGCAAGTTTCTGAATTGTTGATATTGTTTGTTTGAAAAAGTTTTTGAGCTTGAACCGACCTCTTGAAGCAGACTCTCCTTCTTCTTGACAGAAAGATTCAGGTGTTTGTCTAACTGAGAGTAATATTTCTCACTCTCCTTTTCAAACTTCTTCCTCTTCTCCTAAAGGACAGATGTAACAGCAGAAGTTACAAAGTAGTATATTTACTGTAAGCCAAAAGGTAACAGTGTTGAGTCTCATCTATCTATCTCTCTATCTCTCTCTCTCTATATATAAGCCTTTATAAAGTGAGTGTGTGTGTGTCAGCAGTTTCTGGTACACAATTGTCAGTGACTGATTCTGAGTACTGTAAATAAATAAATAAAAGACTTCCCCCTCTAAGTAAAAAGAAACTATTTCTTAGCATAATAGTTAACCCTCAGTTTTACTGTATTCTGCATGCTCTTGGCACACTGAACCTCACCTTAAAGCTAAATTTATAGCATGGCCTAGATTCAACTTTAATGCGTACTATGCACCAAGTCAATTACCCCATTAGATAGTATAATGTAAAAGGGCATATATTAGCTACTAAACACAGCAGCTCACTTTGCTCATAACAGTGTAGGAAAAATAAAGTCTGGAGGACAAACTCTTCTGATTAGCAGTAAACTGTCCCAAAAAGAAAGGTGACTGGATGTCATACTAAATAGACAGGTTGGTACCCTACAGTTCCCTGTAGATTTCTAGCAACAAAACAATATGGTGATGATGCAGCACAGAGGTCTTGTCAACTCAGAAATATATGTCATTTTTTCCTGCTAGCTTCCTACCAAATGTCTTTAAACAATAAAAAGGTGTGTCAGAAAGAGGAGATGAGCACATGACATGATTGCTAATGAAACAGGTTGTTTTTCACAAACCAACTGACACATTTTACCCAATAAATTATTTATAGGTATGCAGTCAACTATACTTTATGTGGCCATATACAGAGGAGTAAATGCTGCTGTAGGTAGGATTTGAGAGTTGCAACGAGAGCTAGCTAAAAAAGAACGAAAGAGAGTAACATTTCGAAAATCAACAACCAAAAAGCCCAACCCCTCCTCCTCTGCTCCATCCCTCTGGAGCCCTGGAGTTGGTCTGCCATTGCGAAGCACCATTGGCAAACCTGTGTAGCTCAGTGCGCGCATTCATGTGACCAATCAGGGAAAAGAGGCCCTGATTGGTCCAAATTTTTTGTGGCGATATCAAAAATCTTAATCGACTTATATAAAGGGCAGGGGCTATCAACCAGAGCAGAGTATTTGACTCACTGATAGCTGACGGATGTCTATGGCATTTCTAAGAAATTACACTAAATATTTAGCTCTTAAATCCTACACTACATTTTTGGCTGTATGCCACTGCTGAAATAATTATAGCAGATGTCGAATAGGCTTGGGCGGTAACACGGTATTAGGGTATACCACAGTATTTAGAAATCCAAACAGTATGATTTTCAATACCGTTAAAAATACAGACGCTCCTCTTTCTATTATACTGATATAGAGATGCTTTATTGAGTTGATGTATTGTAGTACACAGCAGTTTCTGTTAGCCAGTTACCGGTTTTCGCTAGGTAAAATTTATTTTAAAAACAAGAAATGATAAACTTGCCGGTCAAAATGTTCAGGAATAATAAACAGGACATTTGTCTTTTGACAGCGAAACAGCCTATTATGCTTACAGTACGACTTCATTTTCTTGTCTTGTGGGCGTGTCAGCTATTTCTGTAGGACCATATGTCAGAGTGCTTGGAATGTTGATGTAAATAACAGACTTGCTGAAAATAAATGTTTTTATATGTCTTGAACATTAATCAAAACTATAACTTAACACACCTCAGTCCTCACTAGCTTCACTAGAATAGGGCATATATCCTGATTGTTCAGACAGCAACAATACCTTTTCGGTACAAACTGTTTCCCATGCACAATATTAGTGTAATTAAGAGATTTACTGGAAATAAATATTTTTACAACGTTTACACTATTCATGAGCTTAACAGGGAATCCCTTGCAGTACTAGTGGGGCTTTGGCGTGTTGCACATACAGTCAACCCAGCGGCTCAGCTTATACGTTTTTTTTACACAAATACCGTCATATACCGCGGTATAATGTCAGGACGGTATGACAGTATGAAAAAAATAGATACCGCCAAAGCCTAATGCCTAATTTAAAAAAGACTGAGTGACACACACACACACACACACAAAGAAACAGTATGTAGGGTTGAAGAAGAGAAATTATTTTTAAAAATAACTCACTTTTGTTACCGATATTTGATCCTTGCGGAACTTCTCTAATGGCTTAATGAGCAGATCAAAGGCATTCTGGACCTAAACAGAAAAGTTTGAACGGTTACTTTTGTACACCTCAAAGGGAAAAGTAATTTACACATGCAGTATGTTAATCAAGTTGCACAAAACTTGATGAACTGGTTTAAACTATTCAGGACCTACTTTATATGCTGTATTTGAGTGTGCAAAGTGCCTATTTCATAAACTATAGGCATGTTTGGTCCTCAGCAGATATTTCACCTCTGTACTAAACAATTCAGTTGTGCTAGAGCTCGTCTGTTGCTAGACAATCCAGTCTAACAGGATCTAGTTTCTCAAACAAATACTGCAATGCATGATTTCTGAAGCCTGGGGCCTAAATAAGAAAAGAACCGTCTATTTGTTTTGAGTGGCGAGAGTTGCAAAAGCAAGAATTGGCCTGCACCAAGCCAATGTTTCCCACGAAAATCTGTCTAATCAGGAGCAGCTAGATAACGTATTGTATGAGTGTGAACTGTCAAGCTAACCATAAGTGTAGGATTAAGTCTAAAGCATTTCTAACAGCACATGGGGTCCGAGAAAACACTGAGTCAGTGAAGAGGATGCAGATAACCCACCAGCATCATCCTGTCATGTTCTATTTCCTGAAGGAGACCAGAAAACTCTTGGAATGACTGAGCTGTGGACAAAGACACATACCATGTGTATAATAATAATAATAAATATTATAATTTCTTATTATTCCACATTGAGACTGTTACTGTCCCTACAGTCTGTCTCCACTGCCTGGTAAGGCACACTCAGCCAAGAATAGTGTTTTATTTTACATGCTGTGCATTTGACATGCAACGATGAGGACGATTTTATGATTTTATTTTATTTTCCACCTCATTGTTAATGTGTACAAAAGTATCTCTGGCATTATCTAGAAGTACACTAGCAGATTCATAAGTTAAATGCACGGATTATTTTATGGTAAAAATGTGTTTTTTGGTATTTGTGTTGGACTTAGGTCTCGCCCAGCCCCAATGATACTAAAAGCACAACATGAGACGCTTTTGGATTTGACTTTCCTTTTGGGGTGTCTGTGTCAAGTAATGCTATGCCGCTTTAAAGGGTCTTGGCTGTATTTACCACAGGATTATTATTGTTTTGCTGTATAGAATCAAATTCACCTGGGATAATGCCATATACAAAGGGAGTCATACTGTTTCACACAGAAATTCTTGCAATGTAGCTCATAATACTTAATTAAGTATTTACTTATTAAGCAATCCCACACACAAGAATTACATTACTTAAGCAGTGTTTCATTGAGGGAGATTTAACATGTGTGTTTATAAGGTATAATATTTGACAACAAAAAAACAATTACACTACAGGTGCTGCTAGAATAATTTTGTATAAGCATTGAATAGTTATGGCTGATTTTGGCTGTTATACAGATGCACTGCATGTGTGACAATACAAACACATTAGTAGAATGATATACAGTATATTAATACACTAGAACAGGTTCCAAATGATCTGAGAGAAATTAGAGCAAGGAAGACAAGTTAAGATATACTGTATGTGTTTGATTATTTCTGAATTATTTTACCAATGTTAATCTCGTCATCTGTAAGGGAGTCACCGATAAAATCAAACTGGAATACACCGAGAGTCTGGGAGAACTTCTGTACTGCCAAAGAATAACCTGCAAGAAGCAGTTTGACATTATCAAAACATTAAAATAAAGCTCAAATTACAAGTGGTTGGAAATTACATTACACTGTCATGTTCTGAAATTTACTAGAATATGTAAATATTTCCACAACAATGTCAGAAGTTGGCTCTTTTATCATATGGGCTATCCCCAAGAGATTACAGTCTACAGGGTGACAACATCCATAAACTGACAAAATGTGAAGTCTTGAAGAGAAATGTAATGTACAGTATCTGCACATTAGCAAGCTCTTGCTGTTATATAACAGCATCAAATAAACGTATCTGCTTACAATAATATTGAAACTAAATGCTTGCCATTGGCCATTTAGACAACAGAAGCGGATCGCCTTTGGTGAAAACAAAACAAGTGTTTCATTCATTGGTGCAGCAGAGAAATTGGGCATTCATTCTATTAGCGACTGTGGTCTATAATGGCTTAGTCCCAATAGTCGATACAACACCCAGGGGAGCACTGCCTGGCTCCTCCTTCATTCGGCCCTGCAACCACATACTGTACAGTAAACAAACATTCAGAATAATTATTGGGCCCTGTAAAGCCCAATATTGTAAATAAATCTGTCAACTCATATTGCTACTGAGTTGGGGATATACTGTGTAAAAAGTTACTTAACAATGAGAATAATATAGATTAGATCAGATTATGCTTACCCTTGATGGCATTGATTACACTTTGGCCGTCTTTAATAACATCTTTGAGAAATTTGCCTGTTCTGTCCAGTTCTACTTCATAACATTTCAGTGTTTCTCTGAATTCAGGGCTGTCAGGATAACAGTCACTAAACTCAAGTGGAGGATGCCCCATTGTTTTGATAAGAGGAATTTAGGAGGAGAAAATTGATTTAGTTATTGAGAAACGCGACAAAGGTATGATTATTGCATGCTGACCATTTCTGATCAGTTTAGGCTACTTCACGTTTTGTTGTACTCCACGTTTAGATAGACATTCTCAACTCTTCAGAAAAGCAGAAACCATTGCATCCGTGGCAGCGTGCACCAGTCAGATATCCAAGAAACATTTTCTTTAAAAAAAAGTCGATTTACTAATTCCTCACGGGCCCGTATTGTAAGAATAATTTAATTGTATTCTCCTGCCACTTTTCGCTTGCTGCGGCGTATCGTGATTAGAAGAGCGGTTAGGAAGGGCTACAGGCTCTTTTCCATTCCAAAACGTCGCAACCTTTCCTTAAACAACTTCCTCGTCATTACGTTATCGGAATTGACCAGAAAGAAAGTTACCTCAAATTCAATAGCTACAGTGATATTTACAGTAATAATACAGTTTAAAAAACTGTCCATTTAAGACAAATAAATGTGTTATCCCTAAGCTTTTGTCTTGCATATTTTATAAGGAGGCCAAGAACAAAATAGAATGGAACGTGCCCATCTGGCTATGGACTCTCAAAAAACATCCCCCTTTCCACACCCATAAGGTTCTTAAAGGAGTAGTCACACACAGCTCGGCGCCAAAAAAAATGAATTGTGGAAAATATTAACTTTTACCAACTACCAGAGCTAGTTCTTTATTTAGTTCATCAACATTTTCTTTTAAGCATTTTCCTGTCAAATTAGACCCAAAATATCCTTTACTTTTCAGAATGCAGTGGAAGCAGTGGCAGACACTCATTGCATTCTATTATTCTAAAGGAGGCGTTTGTACGTCATACCTGCACATGACAGGGTGTGTTAACCCGTCTGTCGGGCACAATGCAAATCCTGTTTGTTTTTTGTGTTTATTTTTTTTCTAATACTGACCCTATATGCTTACTGGTAAATACATATTATGACATACATTTAAAATTTATAAAAGCCTTCCTACACACACAGCACATTGAGCTATGCTCGATTTTTTTGAATGCACATTGCAACAATTTATCATTTCACAAAAATATTCAAGCATTGTAGATATGAAATGCTTTTGTGACGCCTTCTTATTTTAGACAATTGATCAGCTCAACTGCAAACAATTCTACACGATCTCGTTGAATGTGCGCCACTGGAACACTGACATCCTCTTAAAGCTTCTGTCCGCGTACGTCCAAAATGTGTCCGCGCGGACACGCCGAAGCTGCATCTTGGACTACATATGCAGCTAAGGGATGCCCTGCTAGCTCACCAATAGTATAAACGTTGTGTCGTTCTAAGCATATAAAATATTTATTTCCAGCGCATCTCTTAATTACACTAATATTGTGCATGGAAAAGTTACAAAGATCGCTAATTCCAAAAGCCCTCTGGCATATACTGTCTTGCATACAGAAATAGCCGGCACGCCCCCAATAATAATGTGAGAGCGATTTACAAATGTCTTGCAATAACATGAATGGCCTCAAGATGGCCGTCTTGAGATTGTATTTAAATAGATGCTCCGCTGTCCATCATTATTCCTTGTAGATTCCTTTGTAGATACAAATTGTACAAAACATATGTCAGTTGTAAATGAAGAAACGGTATATTCTTAACTCAATCTCCATACAGTCGCTTATACAGTAGCTACTGTATTCAATCGATTTATTCACATATTCGTATATTCACATCCTTAAAGGTACACTCGATTGTGTTAAAGCAGTAGATCCCCAAGTTGCAGCCCCAGCACACCTTTGATGTTTGTCTACAAAAGTGTGTCTGGCTGTGGGCGGTGAGAATGGTGTGAGCCTATGAGAGCTGTAGGGGGAGGAGTAGAGTGGAATGTAAACTACTTGGCACTAAGGTGTGGGAGCTCATGCACTCACTGAGCTACAAACCAAAACAATGTTTTTGTAATGCTGGTTTAAACCAAAAGAGAAATTCTAGACACAACCCAGGGAATGTCCCTTTACAAAAGTAGAACAACAGAGGAAACCAGATTTGGATCATTTTAAAATGGAATTATTGACCATAGATTAGTTACTTCTCAGAGTGGGTAAGTGAATTGGACATAATTGCCAAAACAAAAAAGTGCAATACAAACACTAGTATATGTATTGTACATTTATTTGTTTCTATGTTTCCCTCGTATTGTATATTGTAGCCTTAAAAGGTATTAAATAATTACTGGCTGAATTGGGAGAGAGGTACACAGAAAAAAAAATTGGACAAATAGTGGTAGAATTTGGAAAGGGCAAATATTGGATATGCCACTGCATTCTGGATGCAAAGGCTGAATGAACAAGATGGACCAGAATCATTGTGCAAAAGAATAGCATTGTTATCAAACTCCTATCCTCTTATCTTCTAGATTTGCTCAGCCAGCCTTTCATGGGACATTCTTTGTTTAAATCTTGTACATATTACTCCACATTGCGTCAAAAACGTCCACCACTTCCCTTTCAGAACACAGCACAATAAAGGAAAGGGTACAGTTTCCACCCCCCACATGGATTCCTTGGCCAGGGTAGGCAGAAACTGAGACGTTTGATCTGAATTCAAAAGCTGTTTGTTGATCCCAGTAAATGGAGCTATTGTATGCAAATGTATCCTACGAACGCATGACTGTTTCAGTGCAGGGCAGTGGCTAGTGTGAGGCAGAAATCATTAGCAATGCAAAGTCATGGTGCTCTGATACTCTTGTTCACATTCGCCAATGAAAAAAAAAATCTGCAAATGTCAACGTGTTTCTGGGCGTGCGTTTTTTGAACTACATCTCAAGGTAAATTAATTTCATTCTTTGACCCGATTATTATTACCAGAACTTGAACCTGCTAAAGTTCAAAGGCTAAAACTTCACCCCAGACGTGGTTAATGGTTTATTATGGGAATACTTAAATATTTAGTCTCAGAAACATTGATTTTACTATTGTATTTTCTGATAAATTGATAGCTCCTTAAGAATATTATTATTTTCATAATTTTTTGTCATAAAGCAATGAACCAACAGATTTTGAATCAATGTACACTTACAAATTGGTAACCCTCTGATTTCCATATGACCAACTGCAATAATTCTTCCAGACTTCCTAAGTTGATACAGCATATACCTAGTGTCCCTAGTGTCACAGTACAGGTTCATGCATGTCCCAAAATGCAAGCTTGAACTCAAACACCCCTCTAACACATATGTCATGTCATTGGTGGGAGTCCAGTCAAGTTCAGTGCCAGACATTTTATAGTAGGCTATCACAGGGATGCTTCAAAGTGATGCTGATGTCAACCTTGTTACATGCTGAAAACATTGCCACTGGTGAAAGCTTGTCACATGATGCACTGTGGCAGACCCTTTGTCCTGCACTCATAAGTGGCTTGCCACCCCTAGAGTGGGGGTAGAGAGTGTTGTTTCTCCTCCGGATTCGCATCCATGCTAAATAAGCGGGTCAACCTTGCCCTCTACCCTTGGCGGCGCCTATGCCTCTTAAACCTCCTGCTGAGCCTGGTAACCAGTTGCAATGGAAATAATGGAGCTAAAAAGATTAACTTTTTAGCTTTTAAAGCTATTCCTACATGGAAATATTATGGTTTTATGGGTTTGATAGGTTTGATGGAGCATCTATTCAGCAGCAACAGTTAAAAGTTATAATAGTTGCAATGTTTATTTTCAATGTTTCTAATTAAACTAAATGTAATGTGATCTGAGCTGCTGACCAATTTATGCATATTTTTCCTTTAGACCCGGAATCAAAGATGAACTGGGCATCTTTCTATGCTGTGATAAGTGGCGTGAACAGACACTCTACCGGCATAGGCCGTATCTGGCTCTCCGTCCTATTCATCTTCCGCATCCTGGTTCTGGTGGTCGCGGCAGAGAGTGTGTGGGGCGACGAGAAGTCAGGGTTCACCTGCAACACCCAGCAGCCTGGCTGCAACAGCGTCTGCTATGACCACTTCTTCCCCATCTCGCACATCCGTCTGTGGGCCCTACAGCTCATCCTGGTCTCCACCCCGGCCCTGCTGGTGGCCATGCACGTGGCCCACCGCCGCCACATCGACAAGAAGCTCCACAAACTGTCCGGGCGGGCCAGCCCTAAAGACCTGGAGCAGATTAAGACCCAGAAGATGAAGATTACAGGCGCTCTGTGGTGGACCTATGTCATCAGCCTGTTCTTTCGGATCGTCTTCGAAGTCACCTTCATGTATGTGTTCTATATGATCTACCCCGGCTACAAGATGATCCGCTTGGTGAAGTGTGACTCATACCCCTGCCCCAACACGGTGGACTGCTTCGTGTCCCGGCCCACAGAGAAGACTGTCTTCACAGTTTTCATGCTGGCAGTTTCGGGGGTTTGTATTCTGCTAAACATTGCAGAAGTGATCTTTCTAGTGGGGAAGGCCTGCGGTAGGCACTTGCCCAATCCTGGAGACTCAACCATGGGTGCTTGGATCAGCCAAAAGCTCTGCTCCTACTAACTAATGTATGGAGACTTTGTGCTGAAAGATATGGATTTAAAATGCCACCTCAGGCAGACAGAAGGTGTAAGATTTAAGTATCATTATTAATCCAACTTGATTGATAATTAACAAGGAACTAATAATAAAATTGCACACAATATAAACACTGATACATTAGATATCAGTAAAATGGTTTATCACCGCATTTCAGGTGAATTTTTGCAGTCAGCTATTTTCTGCCATTATTTTGTAAACACAATACTGTACATACAAATAATACTGTGACATGTACTTTTTAGTATGCTTAATAAAATGTTTTTTGAAGTTAAATGATAACAACAAGAATTCTATTGTACATCTTTCGTTTTGGTTTACTTATATTTTAATGAAACAATAGACTTAAAGATGCAGACTTCTTATAACATATTGGTTCTTATAACGTTTTATTTGTGTTAAGATGCTAACCATAAGAACCCAGTTTTTGTATTACAAATCAGTATTGAGATTAACATTTGCCACTGTTGCCAAAATTAAGATAACATTTTAAGGGCTACTATTATTTATATTAAATATGGCAATAAATGCCTTGCATTTATTTGAAATGCAACAAGCAGAACGTACAGTAACTCACTTGAAACATTAGAATGTTTGCAATGTTTGTAGCATTTTGTGCTCAAATTTACCAAGACAATTCTTTGGTGTTTGATATTATGCTAAAGATAAGATTCATATTTTGAAGATGGAAATTTAAATTGTAAGCACTGCAATAAAAATGAATATTGTTCTAACATACTTTTGTAACAGTGTAACTGTGTATTTCTGTAGGCTACTACATACAATATAACCCTGCTACTGAATAAAACTAAACTGAAGGACTGAAGTCTAAGCAGCAACATTTTGTAGTAAGATAGTCAAAGATGTGTTCCATACTATAGATAAATAATTAACAATCCTTCTCTGAATTGGATTCCTAACAGACACAGAAGTAATAGCCTAGTCACTAGCGATAAGTAGGCCTGTTTATCGCTAAAACAAATAAAACCAGTTGGTATATAGAAGTTCAGTTGTTGTAAGATTTCTGTTATTAAAGTACAGAAATGTGTGGCGCCGTGTTCAGCAATAGATGTCGGAGGTATTCGGCACCGTGCTGCCACCTGTGAGAAAATGTCTCCAGACGTCTACGTAGGCCGGATTAAGTTCTCCTTCACAAGAGCAGAGAGCATAGTTGTAGGTTATCAATAGCTGAGCCATGCAAAGGGGTCAGTGTGTCGCTGACATTGAATAACCCTCTGAACAGCTGGTTTGAGCTGTTTTAGCGTGAGGATGCTTCTTTTTATGCTACACCTAAATATGCATCTTGTATAATAGCACTGTTAAACGATATATATAACTATATGGGCCTCTGAGGACCAAAAGTTTGCAGCTTTGGAAAATTAGCTGGTGCAGTTTTGAGGTTGTAATGAAAACCTGTATACTCTCCTCCATGACACAGTTTAGCACTTAGGCAATACCTGTAGTCTGTGTTAAATTTGGGGTTCCCTGGGGCCCCTGTGAGCTTTCTCTGGAAGCAGCGGTGACAGAGCAGCAAGGGCAGTCATTGTAACTCTGGGGGACATTAATAGCTAAAGGTGGCAGCAAAACAGACAGACTGTCATACATGATGGAGTGAGTGACGAGACATCACATGACTGGAATATGCTGCTGATTCAGAAAGGGGTAAGCCGGGTGCCTGACACGGAGGGCCTGGTTTAAACTGTCTCTATCACGTATTGCATCAGCTCGGAACAGTAGGCCACACACAATATACACTACAGAGAACTACACAGTAAAAGGTATACATTATATTGCATTCAGATTACCTTTTTTTTACATTACATGTATTCCCATCCTATTAGTTTTCAGATAGAAGTGAATTAAAGCTAAAATTTGTCTATAAAATACGTCTTGCTAGTTTAGCAGTTTAGCAGCAATAGACCATTATCTTTATCGTATCACATTGTCTTGTTTGAAAATGTATTCATATAATTTGGTAAAAACAATAAAATCCTGTACTTTCAGTCTACATACAATTACTTACATAAGAGCCATGTATATTCAAACATATGAACACTACATTAGGTTCTATGTTTTATGATGCTTGACCACAGCCAAAGGTCATATTGCAAAAACCTATGGCCCCACGAGAGAGACAACAAAGCCACTCCCTTCAAAGCAAATTATATTTAGAGCACTGACATGGAAGACTAATCTCTATCCTCATTGGCTATAGTTGGCTGCCAGTCAAACGTAAAGAAACCACTTTAGCAGTGGGCCTCATAATTTTCAACAGGAGGGAACTTTTACATCTTTGCTCATTGGAGACAGACTACAGACAGAGGTTCTGTCTTTGCTACAGTAACTGGCACAGTCTCCTTTTATTGGTTCAGAGTGGAGGACTCACCAAGTGGGACTTCAAAGGCAGTATTTGAGAAGATTTAAGCTTAGCACTGTGGTTTCATTCTTGGTTGAGGTGGGCATGGCATTTATGTGGAGTGGGGAGACAGTGTAGTCAGTATTCTATCTCTGGATCGGCTGTTTCAGATAAACCTAAATAAGGTGGGTCTTTTTCCTCATGCTTGATGGTGTAAATATTGTCAATTATAAAACTTGAAAAGACATTTGAGAATTGATTGTATATTCTAATGATATAATGATATGTCACTAAATATTTTCTTACATTATTATATATTCTTTGTTTTTGGCAGCAGTTTTGGTGTACAATGTAAAATTCTTGACAAGCCTTGAATTCCTGGGTGGTCAAAATTAGATAACGGGAGTCAATTTCTGAACCTGAGCCCTAATTTTATAGTCAAACCATTACCCATTTCCTTTAGAATAGTTAGTAGTCCCCTGGATATTAAATAAATCTATTCTAATTTCACAAGTCACAAGATCTAAGCTTTCTTGGCTTAGCAGAGAAGTACTGCTGTAGGGCCTTCCCTTACACACAATCCACTGTGGCCAGGGTCTAGCACACCATTGTATGGTCTGATTGCTTGTGGCATCAAAATCAGTGAATACAATCAAACAAATGATGAGTAATTGATCTGAAGTTAAATAACTTTTAGAGGATCTGTTGAACACTGTTATGAAAACATGCTTGGTATAACTAATTGGTAAGTAAAATAATGATAAGATTTGCCTTATAAATAATTGGATTGCAAAAGATATTTTGGTTTGACAGCAGTATGTACAATCATATTCAGTTTAATGTATTACGTACAATCACATTCAGTTTAATCACCCTATTGATGTACAGTATTTTCACTTGATCTCATACATAAGTAAGAGTCTGTGTTAAGAAGGTAAAAAGTGTATTATTAAGAGTGTCATACTCATTATGTGGTCAACTTTTCTGGTTCTTCATATTCAGTTTCAAAAAAAGGCCTGTTGAAGTAATACGGTTAGCTTCACTATATAATTGCACAAATCAACCCAATTTTAGTAAATAATATGCAGCATTACTTACAGTTTTGTTTTCAGTTCCACAAAAAACTTTCATAACTTGTACTTTATTTGCTCTGTACTTTGTTCCCCTACAGGAGTCCCTCCTTGTGTTGTAACTAAAACAGACCTCTTCAAGGTACATTAGTCAATATGGCGGACTGGAACTTGTTGGGGAAGTTACTGGAGAGTGCCCAGGAACACTCCACCGTTGTAGGCAAAGTCTGGCTGACCGTCTTGTTCATCTTCCGCATTCTGGTGCTGGGGACTGCGGCCGAAAAGGTGTGGGGCGACGAGCAGTCAGGCTTCACATGTGACACCAAACAGCCTGGTTGTCAGAATGTCTGCTATGACAAGACCTTCCCGATTTCTCACATCCGCTTCTGGGTGTTGCAGATCATCTTCATCTCCACGCCCACGCTCATTTACCTGGGCCACATCCTTCACCTGGTGCGCATGGAGGAGAAGGAGAAGCAGAAAGAGAAAGAACAACTTGCCCTAGAGAATGAAAAGCAGCAGCTGTTACCCAGCAGCAAGGTTAAGAGGGCCCCTGTTAAGGATGGCGGGGGTCGTGTGCGTCTGCATGGCGTGCTGCTGCGAACCTATGTCTTTAACATCATCTTCAAGACTCTGTTTGAGGTGGGCTTCATCGTGGCACAGTACTTCCTCTATGGGTTTGAGCTCAAGCCGATGTACACCTGCGACCGTTCCCCCTGCCCAAATGTGGTCAACTGCTACATCTCGCGGCCCACCGAGAAGACCATCTTCATCCTGTTCATGTTAGCGGTGGCCTGCATCTCGCTACTGCTCAACCTGGTTGAGATGTACCATCTGGGTTTCACAAAGTGTCACCAGGGCCTCCGCTATAGACGGTCGCACGTTAAAAGGGAGGTTTTCAATACCCCGAGAGAGGCTGTCATACCGTTTGTACCAAGCTATAACTTCTATAACAGTCATAGCGCAGCCCCGGAACCTTTCCACGGTGACACCAACTACAGCATGGCAGAACCTTCTTACAACCCCTACAACAGCAAAGCAATGTACAAACAGAACAGGGATAATCTAGCTGTAGAGAGGAAAGAAAAACCAGAAGGGGAAGATGTACACGACAAGAAGAGCTCCAGTCAGGTCTTTGAATTGGCCACTGAAAGCCAACGTCGCAACAGTCAATCAAGCAAGCACAGCAATAAGACCAGGTCAGATGATCTGAAGATCTAGGCCACTTCTGTTTAATTAGACACAAATAGTACCTTACTGGTTTCTTTAAAGGTACACTAACTGTACAAAAAAGTGCTTTTGGCTATGAAGGGAGGAGTAGAGAAGATGTGAGCGTATGAGAGCGGTAGGGGAAGGAGTAGAGAGGAATGCAAGTGTCTCAGCACGTGGGGGAGAGGCATGCTCTTTCAAACCAAAACAATATTTTTGTAAATGCTGTTTCCACCACAGGAGTAATTCCATAAACGGATCAAGGAGTGTCCCATTATTGAAAGCTATATGAATGTAATGGTAATGGAAGATTCCCTTCTTCTTTTTGTTTACAATGAACTTACTTGAATCCTTATTAAACTGTGACAAACTAAAGGTGTGGATTTGGACATCTATGATGATCATAAACTCAGCAAAAAAAGAAACGTCCTCTCACTTTCAACTGCTTTAATTTTTAGCAAACTTAACATGCGTAAAAATTTGTATGAATACAAAAAGATTCAACTACTAACACATAAACTGAACAAAGTTTCACACACGTGACTAACAGAAATGGAAAAATGTGTCTCTGAACAAAGGGGGGTCAAAATGAAAAGTAACAGTCAGTATCTGGTGTGGCCACCAACTGCATTAAGTACTGCAGTGCATCTCCTCCTCATGGACTGCACCAGATTTGTCAGTTCTTGCTGTGAGATGTTACCCCACTCTTCTACCAAGGCACATTTCTGGGATGCAAGGCCCTAGCCCTCACTCTCCGATCCGATAGGTCCCAGACATACTCAATGGGATTGAGATCCGGGCTGTTTCCTGGCCATGGCCGAACTGTGACATTCCTGTCTTGCAGGAAATCACGCACAGAACGAGCGGTGTGGCTGGTGGCATTATCATGCTGGAGGGTCATGTCAGGATGAGCCTGCAGGAAGGGTACCACATGAGGACGGAGGATGTCCTCCCTGTAACGCACAGCATTCAGATTGCCGCCTCAGACCCTCCACCTCCAAATCGATCCCGCTCCAGAGTACAGGCCTCGGTGTAACGCTCATTCCTTCAATGATAAACGCGAGTCCGACCATCACCCCTGGTGAGACAATCCTGTGCAGGTGTTGTTACACGTGGCCTGCCACTGCGGGGACGATCAGCTGTCCTTCCTGTATTTCTGTAGCGCTGTCTTAGGCGATTCTTTAGTCTTCTGAGTCTTTTTAACTGTGACCTTCATTGCCTACCATCTGTGCATTGTTACTGTGTTGATGACCGTTCCACAGGTGCATGTGCATTGATTGTTTGTGGTTCATTGGACAAGTATGGAAAACATTGTCTACATCCTTTACAATAAAGATTTGTTGAGTATATTAACTGTCAGAAACCAACAAACTTACTGTTCCACCTTGAATAGGACAAGGCCTTCTTACATTTATCTTGAAACATCATCTGGTAGTGTCTAGTCTTACACCACCAAGTTGATATGTATACCAGAGTTGTACTGTTGCCTTTAAAATTTAAATGGACACAGGAAGAGTGTTTGAATAGCCTATTGCTTTTTCATGCTCTAATACAATATATAATATAATAAGATAATATACTGCTCAAAAAAATTAATGGAACACTGAAATCACACATAGATTCTCAAACTAAATATATAAAGGTGTAAAATCTTTATTTTACATTGTGTTGAAAACAATTGAACAATTGAAATTACACTCACACCCAAAATGAAAGTAAACAATTGAAATTACAGGTTTAGTCAAAAATGATTATCCACTTTCATACTTTGCCCAATAAGCGGCTATATAGCTGCACTGAAACAAGTGAATTCTCCAGTTAGCCGTGATGCTAGGGTTTGTAGCGAGCACTTTGTAAACGACTTTGTTGAGGAGAGGGCTTTTGAGTCAGGCGTAAGTTACTATGGCAAGCCGTTTTAACATTTATCAGTAGTATACTAGTAGTATAATTTAAGATATCTGTAAAACAATTTTGACATCACAAATATATTTTCACATGTAGAAATTACATTTCGACTAGTCAAAACTGATTTACAGATAGGCCTATCTTCAATTTAATTGTAGATATCAGTAATTCCGTTTTCACTATGAATAACAATAACAGATATCTACTGAATTTCCACATGTTGAAAAAGGATTGTGAAGAGTAATTTCCCACTTCAGATATCAACAATCCGACATATCAGCAAACCATTTAGGATGTGTGGGCGTCATATCATTAAAGTACTACTAAGTCAATGGCTGACTTTTAAACAGGCTGTCTACCTCATGAATATTCAACAAATGCTTTCCATTGGCAACACTGGCGCCATAAATTAGTTTCAGAGTAGAAGAAGTTAAACATGGCGAAGCAAGTGATTATGAAAATCCAAAGGAAATGTTTTGCCATTGCCATTAGGTCTACCTCTCCCTCCATTTTCACTAGTCATCTTCTTTCTTCTTCTTTTGCTTGCATTCTTGTTCGCTTGTCATCATCACCCAATTTACCATATTAGTTTCGGATATGGCGGCCAAATTACCATACTAATTTTGGATATGTACCCAAAATTACCATATTGATTTCGGATATGTCATGAAGATATCTACAATGACATTTTGACTAGTGGAAATTCCTTTTTTGATATCTACAATTCAATTCTGACTAGTTATAAAAGGAATTGTAGATATCTCAAATAAAATTGTTAGCCTACTAGTAGGGCCTATGAATATAATTTTCACTAGATACAATTGTATTTCAGATACCCGAAATGCAATTCTAGATATCTGAAATGCAATTCAAGTTATCTGAAATTACATTCTTACTATACAATTCCAAGCTGACATATCAATAATTTAATTTCGACTAGTCAGAATTACATTTTAGATATCTAATATTCTAAGTAGCTATGATATCTGTAATGTAAGAACAATTGTAGATATCTACAATGAACATTGCCACTAGTAAGAATTTAATTGTTGATATCAACAATTGACTTTTCCACTAGTGATAATTGAATTGTTGATATCAATAATTCACATTTTGACAAGTGAGAATGGAGTTGTAGATATCATTAATTAGAATTGCAACTAGTCAAAATGACATTATGGATATGTCGGCTTAGAATTATAACATGTCAAGGAGGGGCAGGATAGTCTAGTGGTCTGGGTGTTGGACTCCCAGCCAGAAGGTCGTGGGTTCGAGCCCAAGAGTTGGCCTACCTGTAAGCATCCTTGAGCAAGATGCCTTACCCCTATCTGCTCCATGTAATAGCTCCATGTAATAGCACCATGTAATTGTAAGTCGCTTTGGATAAAAGCATCTGCTAAATGCCAAATTGTAAATGTCAAAATGTAATTATAGATATCAGCAATTGAGTTTGGCTAGAAGTCAATGGTAAAAGTTGACTAGCTGTAAGTTACAATGCTATTCATTGTATGCAAACCTTAGAACAGAACTTCAAAACAGATTCAGCAGGAATATTTTTTTTTAGGTTGCCAATTACAGCATTTACTACTCCAATCACCCTTTGATTAATAGGTTAAAGTGGTGCTATGGCGGACCAAAATCCTTATGGGATATTTTTTCTTTTCGCCTTTTTCATTGTGCTTTTTATTGTTTGGCTTTATTATATTATTATTATTATTATAATTACATTTAATTACATGGGGGTACATTGTGTTTTTTTTTATTTATTATTTTCCAATATTACGTGTTTTTATTTCTTTTATAATTCACAAAAGGTAGAGATAGTGTGGTATTTTATATTTTACGAACATTTGAATTGTTCAAAGGGAGGATTGTGGTGGCGAAATTACCACAATTGACTGTCTGACCCAAGGCCTCATTGTAATATGACTGTGTGCTTATATCTTGATTTCTTTGGAACACACGGGATCAACCAAGGCCATGCTGTTCTGGGAACTCCTATCAGGAATGGGTGTTTTGGCTATCCAGTGGGTGTTTGGATTATACAGCCTTTCCTTGAGCCGGGGAGAAGTAGAGGGGCAGGAGGTGTAATGTGCCACTATAGATATGCATGCATACAATGCATTATATTATTATATAATGTATATATTTTTTATATATATAAAAAAATATATATACTGTATAAGCTCCTATTGCCACACTTAACAAAAACATTACTGTGAAGAAAGGTCGGCATGGCCGATTCATTTCAGACCTGCTTTGAATTATCACATTATCCAACCTCCAACAAAATGAACGCCATCCCAACATTGCTTTCGACCCATGTTCCTATTGTTTGACAATAAGGACTAACCATATTATTAATTAGCCAAAAGTTATTTTCAAAAAAAATTGTGTTAGTGCTACTGTATTGAAGTTTCCATTGACAAGATGGGTCTTTTTCAGCATCAGCCATGGCATTGCCTTGAGAATCCTCCCCACTGAGTGCCACGCCCACAACTGGCCAAGCCCCGCTCCCTGGAGACGATAATGAGCCAGTAAACATCACCATCACTGTAAAGGCAGTCGGCTCCTAGTCATTCAAATAATACAATTAATCTCATGTAAAAAAAAAAAAAAAAAAAAAAGTGTCACTGCCTCCAATACATTTTTGACACATTTACTCTAAACCATTATTTAGTGTAGCGTTGTATCTGAATGTTAAACTACTTTTACCATATGGAATAAAACATTTTTACATACAGATAGCCGATATGCTCCCCATATATTTACAAACTATTTTAAACACTGAAAAATCCGGTTATTTATGTTCCTCCAATAAATGTGATTTGTGTCATATTTATGCAAGTTTAAGTATTTCTGTGGATAAACAGGCTCTATGATAACATGTTTTACAATTAACTAAAAAGATGAATGCTTAATAGGCCCTAAATGCAAACCCATGTGCTAAAAGAAAAACTAATATACAAACGGAAACATTGTGGACAGTGGAGGTTGAATTAAGAAATGCATTAATTTTCCTAAATATAACAATTTATTAATGTATCTACAGTAGACTATTATCTTAAACAATAAAAACATATCAGTCTTAACAAAACACACAAAGAACATGAGATAATGGCAAAACACTGGCTAAAAAAGAACAACCTCCTGATTTAAACAGCCTGCAAGTTTCCCTGCAACATGTTCTTTCTCTGATGGGCGCGCGCACACACACACACACACACACACACACACACACTTATGTTGTGGGAAGGAGGATTTTCTGTGTGCTGATAATGTCACTGAGCTTCTGTTTGATCTTCAGGAAAAGACGTTTAAACTCCAAACCGTCGCCCTGGAGACACACGCACACAAACACAGGTGACAGGTGACCAAAAAACCAACATGTCCTACATTAAACCATTTTTTGGGGGGGGGGGGGGATGTGTGTTTATTCATTTAACACTCAAGCCCACCTTAGACAGTCTGAAGTCCAGCAGCACTCTCTGATTCATCTCTAGTACGTGGACTTTGAATATGAGCTTGTTGTTACGTTTGTCCAGCGTGCTAACTGTCACCTGTAGAGTAGAGAAAGGAGCTCTTCCATTAACTATGGTTTACACCCAATGATGCTGCTGGATTTGTTTAGCTTTAAGTGATCAAAATATATAGTACTACAGGAGCAGTTTGGAATTTTTTGCAGATCCATCAAGTATAAATCAAGCTTTACTGGCCTACTTCCTAATATTTCTACCGGTCAGTACACAGGCAAGATGAATAACTGTATTACAATACTAATTGCAATTTTTGTTTTGTCATAAAAATGTTTTAGGCTATCCCAGCATTAACTGAGTTTGTCCACTAGGGGTCTCTAAAGGCTGCCTCATAAAAATGCCAACAGCAACCATGTGAGAACATGGTGTCTGTCCAGGCGGATGTACCTGGTTGGTGCACGTGTGCTTATAGGAGAGTCCCTGATTGGTGCAGGCGTCTCGGAGGGCAGAAAAGGAGGCGTCTGCGTCCAGGGTGGTGAAGAACCGTGTCATTCTCCTCACTAATCTCTGCCACGGGGTCTGCGATGCACACGCACACACACAAATGAATCAGTCAGAATTATAGGAAAGGGCTTTTACCAGAGACGGCAGGTCTTTACAACTATAATGTGTTTACAGTAGGGGTAGGCCGATGTTTTTTTCAGGACTGACTGAAAACCGATATTTGGAAGCGATATACATTTGCAATAAAAATTTAAATATTGGTGTCAAAATGTAGAATAACACAAACTCTCTAACACTCAACATTGTTGAAATGCCTTTAAACATGTGTTTAAAGGTTAATAAAAACAGCAGTTTTCACTAACCTTTATTTAACCAGATGATCCAATTGAGAATTAAAACCTCTTTTTCAAGAGAGACCTGGCAGGTCTTTAATTAAAAAGAGAACTGGTTGTAATAGGGCTCTATTCCTTTAAGAGGGTGGTGCATTGGGAGATGTGTGGCGCCAACTTGGAGAGGGCAATGCTTGTGTGTGTGCTAGACACAGTTTAGAGGCAGGCGAAGGCGACATGTACCTACAGTTTGTCTCCCTGTTCACTTAAAGTGGAGAATAAATACAGAAAGAACAAATATGAAACCTCCCTCGTCTCAATCAATAAATACCTGCAGTAAATAAATATCCCAACTACAGTTGAAAGCCAAATTAGCGTTGAGGTACCGTAACAGAACACAGAAGAAATCATACTTTAGCAAGGTAAAACACAAGTGCGACATAATATTCAGTGAGATAATACAATATACAAAAAAATATATACTTTTGCCAGGAGTTTAGAGCTATTTTAGTCTCTCGGTTCGAGGGGTGGGAAGGACACAACACCCAAACAGCTGACCTACCTCGGAACAAAACGAGTCAGGCAGCAAGTAAATACAGATGGCAGACCTGCCTACAGTATATCGTTGTAATGATTTATAACTGAACTTGCCATTCAAAAATACCTTGTCCGTTATCCATCATTCACTGTGAACATGCTTGTTATAATAAAAAAACAATGAATGCGCCGAATGCTGCTAGTGGCTTGCTAAACTATGAGTGAAGCAATGGTCATAGGAAAACCTGCGTAAAAATTTGTGGCATTAAAAAGGTAATTTCGCACGTTAACTTTGACAGCCCTAATGCAACTTCAGTGTAGAGGATTGAGGTGTATTGCAACTTTGGCAATATTTGCTGCCTTTCTCGAAACACAGCTCCGCTCGCTCACCAAAGCTGCTCCAGTCAATATGCATTCCTCTTTGCCCCAGTAGCCTTCAGTGTTGGTTCGTGACATCGAACAAATCAGATAGTGTTGTGGGCTGGACATTGCGCCAGACCACAAAGTGGCAACTACAGAGAGGTGGCTGCACCAAATTAGTGCATTTAAAATTTTATTTTATCAGCAATCTGAAAAATACCGATAGCGATAACCGTAAAAATGCTGAATATCGGCTCCGATAATCGGTCGACCCCTAGTTTACAGTATTCTGTTGTACAGCAGCGATAGTATACCTGGCTGGCTCCAGGCGTGCCTACTAGCTGACTACCCAGCAGCATGTGCTCAAGCTTCGCAGGCTGCGAGAAGCTGACCTGCCCCTCCGCTTGGCCGACGAACAGCACAGCCTCCAACGTACAGCTTACGGGGGGAGCTGGGTCAGGCTGAGAGGTGGAGAACTGCATCCTTTCGTCGCTGCAGCGAGACAAAGGACCGCACAGGATTGCAGTTTACTTGAAAAAAGCAGGAGGACAAGGGACCATAGGTGCGTGTGCCACCTGCGTGCCCAGAGGTCTGACCTGTTACTCCTAGAAATGCTTCCCAAATCCGTTCGCAAGTGTTTTTTAGTGGAGAGCGGAGACTCTGACTGGCACATTGCACCTAATGGGACACACAGCACATTCATTTAGTCCAAACGTTGAAATCCGTTGGATATTGAGGAAACGAGGTTGCCTGTTGCTGGGTACCTGGACTGTAGGTCTGGGTAAACCAGCGGTCTTTCTTTACATCGGAGACAGTGATCCTTTCTTCTGGACTGGCCAACAGTAATTTGGACAAGAGACCTAGAAGGGAAAAGGATAATAGAATGGAAAAGCTGACGTTTTAGGGGGCTAAGACTCAGTCCCCCTCCAGCCTTCGATGAGCTCAAGTATAGATAGAAACTATTCTTTCAATTCTACCATTATTTGAGAGGGCTGGATAGCCTAGTGGGTTAGGTGCCTGACTCAAGCATACCAATTTAAACTTTGAATGAGTCACCATGCGTGTGGACCAAATTTTAACTGCTTTTAATGTCTCACAATTCTGTGAAATGTTCACTTCCCGCATTATTTGTGCATATTTAATTTATAAGAAATCTTGCACCTAACACAGAACAACCCATTCAGCAGCAATTCTTAAGGTGCCTGTTCCAGTCAAATAAAATAAACTCCACACAAAAAGTATGGAAATTTGTGTTTGGTAGATTATTTCTTTGTTGTTACAATGCTTCTTTGCAATAAATCGTATACCATTGGAAAGCCTGTGGGGACGAGCGTTGTCATTTTTGAGGATAGAGTTTGGTCCCAGACTGTAGAGAAATGGATTGCCACTGATTGCAGAATTTCATCTCGATATCTCTCTGCATAGAGATTTCCTCCAATGGTGACAAGCCTAATTTTTCAAGTTAGGGAGATGCCCTCCTGGAAAACTTAGCAACAGCAAAGAAAAGCTGTTTGGCGTTGTTAGAAAAGATTTGGCAAATTTTTCATGGGCGCAACCCACATACTCAGTTCTGCTGCTCATCCCACAAATGCATGTTTCTTACAAATGTGGCACCATTTAAATGGGAAATAATCAGGCTTTCCAATGGTATATGATTTATTGCCAAGTAACATTGTTACTTTTTGTGCGTAGTTTAGTTTAATTGTCTTGCTCTGTGTCTTCACTGGTTAGGATTTTCTGAAAAAGGAAGAATATGAAATAGTGGTTTTACAGTTTCCTTCTTTAGAGACTCACTAAGTGGTGTTGGCTGTATTTTTTTCCAAGGTGGCAAGTATGTTTTCTTCTGGATCCAGTCTGAATACTCCTGACAGCTCTCGCTGGGCTGGTCCCACGGCAATTCTGAAATAATGAGAAAACATCTACTACAGCTGAACATCTCCCTTTCAAAACAAAAATCCTAGTTTAGACATCAGAGTAAGTAGCAATTGCACTTGATTTATATAAACAGCTCAGTTCAATTTTCACTTCATGGTCAATATGTGTATAAGACACTGGCGGCGCCAGGGGGGTCTTGGGGGGTCTCAAGACCCTCCCAAAAAACACCTTGACCCCCCCACCCCCTTCCTGATTAATATATATATATATCTTTCTATCTATCTCCGGGATAAAGATTTGAAAATGTCTTCAAACTACTTTACTATTATGTAAAAAAAATATAAACATAAGAATCACTGCGACACCCCATAAACGTCGCTGTGCCTTGCGTCATTGCGTTCAAGGCGCTGCCACGAGCCCGCTAGAGCTGCTACGCACTACAGTTAGCTTGAAGCTAAAGATGGATCGCTTTGTCATACCTCAACATTTTTTTTAGAGCAGACGGAAATTAGACCCCCCTTGAAATGACCAGGACCCCTCATTGCCCCCCCAATCAAAATTTTCTGGAGCCACCACTGG
>JAOEHI010000006.1:2724251-2738527 GCA_025447815.1 Percopsis transmontana | reverse complement strand
TTGGGGTCCTCTGCTGGAGCTGCTACCCCCGCGACCCGATTCCGGATAAGCGGACGACGATGAGAGATGAGAGAGATCCTATGCAGCTTTAACAACATAAATATCTTTTTTGAAACAACGGAGTCAGTAGCTCCATATTTTAGTCGACACAAACTTGTTTAAGATGGTGACTGCCTCGGCGTCGTCATGGCAACTGATCAGAGCTTCCATGTTGTAGTCGAGCACAGCCAGGCCGAGCTGCAAGATGGCCTTTATGCCGTCGTAGAAGAAACAATCGACCACGTTGACGGCACTCTCTATAGGCAGGACGCTGATGAAGAGGGTGAGAAACCAGGAGAGGGACACAGAGGAGAAGAAGCTCAGGTCTGTCATGTGCTCCACAAGCTGGGGGAGCTGCTCGCGAATCAGCTCCTCAAACACCGCCTGGTCCACCAAGGCACCTACCCAAACACAGGAACCAGTCAGGAACATAACTGCCATTTGTGACTCTCTGTTGTGGAAACAATATCTACAGGTCTAAGGAAGTGCTCTTTATTTGATAGTTAAAAAGACTTATGTTATTGATAATACAATAATACTCTCCGGTTAAAAAAGTCACATGGAAGTATATACAGTAGGGGAGTAACCATAAACACATTGTGCAACCATGTCATTTCAAGCCACGTTTAACTTCCCCTCTCACCAATAATTCTCCGGTTGAAATAATCAGGCAGCATCCTCTCACAGACAGCCACCAGTAGCCAGAAAGCCTCTTCCTCTTTAGCATAAAGTAGTAGAACTGATGTGAGAATGTTCATGGCCTTAACAGGAAACATGATCAGATATAACAAAATGGACCTTTGGAATTGTATTCATGTGACATGTCAAAGATTAGAAGGCCTGTACCTGGCAATAGCCAATTTTGGGATTCCTGTAGGCGTAAGCCGTAAGAACTCGGCGCAGGGCAGAGATTCCTGTGTCACTTTGAAAGGCTGGATGCTCTGGCAGGGAGCGGTGTAGGTCTCTTTCTATCTCATCTGTAGCCAGTGTGCTTGTGCCCAGAGATTGCTCAACCAGCTCAGTGTAATAGCCTGGGTGGGTGGCCATGTCATTTACTGCCCCTACAAAGACAAACCACACGCCATCAGTCCACTAAGTGTGACACTGCCCACGTTATACTCGAAACAGCCCTGAGGGCACACAATGACACAAATGACATTAAATCATGCAATGCTACAAATGATTCAATCCTATATAAAGTATGTCATTGAATTACCGGTACATGAAATCAAAACCCAGCAGTACAAGAAATAGACCTGAAAAAAGCATCCACAGTTCTCCTCTTAAGGCCTCTGGTACTCCCCGAACAATTAGGTCACGTGTCTTCTTGGTAAAAAACATACTTGTGCCACGCCCATACTCTGAGAAGTGGATATTCCATGACTGCTCCTTCATTTTTTCTTTAAGCTGTTGAACACACAAATGCCTGTGTTATCTCCTGAGTAACTCATTATCTTATATTTATGAAAATTGTGTTTCACATCTTTGAGAAGTTATGCTTGTATATTACACATATTGAATAGAGATTATGTCTGCCAAGTGTGACATTTACCATTTTGGGATCCATGTTTTCGACATCCTGGGGATGGAAAACAGTCATGAGGGCCTCAGTGCTGACGGCTTTACTGCTGTCCCTCTGCCCCACCATCAGAGTTACTTCTTCTGGGTTTTCCTCAAAATGGTTGATGAGTGACTGACATTCCCCTCGTAGGGCCTGATGGAAAAAGAGGAGGTGCTCTTATTCTTGTCATTTTGGAGAGACTTTTTCTCTCTCTCTTTCTCGAGCTGAACATTCTGTTTCACTTGGTGGTGCCTATCTGACTAGGAGTGGGAGGATGTGTCAGAGACTATTGGTTACAATCCAGGAGGATGTTACACCCAGGCCCAAACCTGACTGGCTCTTTTTACGTGAGACTTTTTTCCAGAGAGGAATTTGGGAGGAAAACCACATGTTAGACAGATTTCAAAATGAGTCCAGCCTTTTCAGGGGACCTGACAAACACCAAATGAAGAAACATGTTAGGAAAAAAAAACGTAGGCTATTACAATTGATACAAATAATAAAAAATAAAAAAAGCAACATAATGTTACCTCTGCTGACACAGAGTGCTGAGGGCTGGCAGTAATCCCACACCTGCTTCGGACTGTGTTGGCGAGCCGCTCGTAGTCACGGACCTCTGAGAAACGTAGAGACCTCTTGCCGCGCACACACACGGTCAGAGCCCTTGTGCTGGAATCCGGCTTCTCAACACTAATCACCTGGAAGAACCCGTTATAAGCACCACAAAGCCAAAAATTACTTCTCTAGAAAAATGTGATAAGAAATATTGTTTACTGAAACGTATACTGTACTTTACTTAATTACATTTATTTTTTTATTTTTTTTAGATATGTATTATTTAAAATATGCATTTGATTTGATGGTTTTCTGGTGCTCTGATGTAGGGTGTGTGCATCAATGAAGCTGTTGGCTATAAAATAATGTCAGTTTTTAATCTAATAAAATTTAATTTTTAGATATAGATTGATAAAGATTCACATAGATTTTAATTAACTACATTTGATTGGCCAGTTATTGCAAAGCATGTTAGCAACAGATACCGCATGCCATTTAAGGTTCTGAATTGAGGTAGGAAGCTCTTACTAGCGGTAGTCTATATTATGGTGATATTCTGTGTATGCGTTTCACTTTACCTCTCGCATTGGAATGATGACATGGCACTGGCTTCCATCCTGACTGGCGAAACACAGGTAATTCTCAGAGACACAGACCTTGCCAAGCGTGTTAAAGTGGCTAAAGGGGACCCACAAGAAGCTCTCATACACCTCCAGCAGGTTCTCTTCTTTTGGTAGCCGGAAAAATGCCCGGAACTGCTCACTCCTAGCATAGGTCTCTAGGCCTCTGGGGCGGAGCAAAGTAAATGGATAAGTACATTTTAACTGCAAAAATTCAATAAACTCTTTCCTGTAGGTATAAACTCTTTGGAATCCAATATATTGTACACAACAAAGACCACGTATATGGTACACCAGATATGCTAGATGAGAACATGAATAATTGCTGTGTAAACCCTGGTTCTGAGTTGGACATAAGGAAGTAGAGCAGACAGACAGTACCTCTTGGTGATTTGCAGAGGGTCACAGAGGGCAGGTTCCTTTTGAAAAGACTCTTTATCGAACAGTCGCCTGATAGAATAGTCTGCCAGCTGTTCCATGATAAGGAAGGTTTCATTGAGGTGCATCAGCATAGAGAAGTAATGGTCCTCGCCGTGAGACAAAACGTGAATGCTCTCAGTCAAGATGACATTGGAGGTTTTCTCCAGCCTCCAGATGTCATCCCAGGAGATGACCAGTTTCACTGCCGGATCAAATCATGACTGGTCAGTATTCCAAAGGTGCCCGTGGTGAAGTAGTTAAAATGCCTAATGTATCTTGTGACAATGAGTATCTCAAAAATGAACATAATTATTATTGTGAGGGCAACAGTAATGGGTGAGGGTAACCATACAGTATCTGCTGGAGCTACCGACTGTTTATGAATGTTGTTGCTGGCAGTGAAGCAAGGTTAGTCAGGACGGCCAGGAAAGTCAGGACATAATGAATGAGCTGCTGCCAGTAAATCAACATTGCCAACATGACTTACCCTCAGAGCCCAGAAGGTAAGAATAGAAGCAGAGGAAGTTGGTGCTGAGGTACAGCCAGCCCTGGCAGGGGACTCTGCCTTTCCAGTAGCTGCAGGAGTAATATGTGACCAGCTTTTCCTTCTGTGGGAGCTCAAACCACTTCTCAAACCTCAAATGTGCTTCTCGGAACTTCTCGGGGTCTTCCTCCTGCACAAGCGACACCTTCCCCTCCTCAGCAATAAGGCCCTAGGATAAAGGCACACTGCCAGTTATGCTTCTCTCAATAGTTAGTAGGATGATTAGGAAGTGAAATTATAACATCCACATGTAAACAGAGAATCAACTATTGCAGTAGTTCTCAAACCTTTCTTGTGACCCCCCCTCACTAAATATCCCACAACCCCCTACTTTGAGAACCACTGGACTACTAAATACGGAGAGACCGATCAGTCACACTTCCCTAGTCTCTGTGTGATATATTTCGGTGGGTCCGTACCCTGATCTTGCCCTGTACAAAGCTGGTGATGTCATCGCTGGAGTCAAAAACAGCGAGTGTTCTCATGATGTTCTGCTGCAGCCATTCCCAGTGCTGAGTAATCTCCTCTTTGGTAGCACCTTTGCCAAAACCAACAATGAATACCAAACACTTTACTCTTATGTGAACATTGTGAAGAAGACTGTGTATTTCAAAAGGTAAATAAAGGAGATATTTAAAAAAAAAAGTGACATACCACATGCTATTGACCAATATATTTGTGAATCTGGTGTATGATGAAGAATGCGAAAAGGAGCAACTTTGGATGTGGAGTCCAACACAGTGTCTAGTGTCCCCACAAGAAGACCTGCAACATAGAGATTAAGTCAAAACTTTAGTGAGCTGAATTGATAACATAAAAGCTCAATTAGTTATTCCTACATGGTGGTGTTCCACCCCACCAAGGAAAAGTTAAAATAGTGGTATTTACGGCAACACCGACAACTTCCTTATTTGATGTTTTGCTGTACTAGGATGTGGACTCAGAGTAATGTCCAAGTGCTTGCCAAAACTACCACTTTTTTTTAAGCTGAGCTTTTGTAGGATGGTAGAAGAGGCTTGTGACCAGCCACTCTGCATCATAAAACAAATATCGCTTTCGTTCTGCTGTTGGTGAGAAGGAAAACCCCTACGAGCGACTCAGACCAGACACAGGTAGCTATCAAACTGTATGGGACCTGATGCAGAAGGGAAAGCTGGAGCTGTGTGGTAAGTGAGACTGAATGGCACTGCAATTGTTGACAGCCTCAGCATTGTGTTATTATGATACTTAACATAACCACAGCAGCAAAGAAGTAATGGATTGGGCCTTTAATGCTGCCAAGGATGAAAATTGGTGGCCACTCCGGCCATAAAAAAAAAGAAATTTCACTTGGTATGTTTTTGAAAGCTGTTTTTTTCTTTCTTTCAGTAGACCCATTATTTATTGTCTGTTGATCTGATGTTATGATGTTTCTTTCATGGGCAAATCCAACACTTATAGTAATTAAATGTTAATGTTTTACAATAAAAATTTATCCTATGTGAAATCCCATGTGAAAATAATGACAAAATTGGCAATAACCTGCCAGATGTATTTTTAATAAGATTAATAACACCATTATTAATCATACCTGAAATTATAGAGTATTAAATATAGAACAGATGTTAATAATATGCCTGAGTTTCATGTCACAAGTAATGCACCTAAAATTAGAAAATCTTTTATACTTATCTCTTACATGTCCTCCATGAATAATTAACAAGGTCACAGCTAAACCACACTCCATCAACAAGTGCATCAGCATATCACAGTTGTTCAATATTATTACATTTTCCCAATCAATTGCCAGAGAATTTTGAATCCATAATGCAATCATTCACTAGGTAGAAGAGTTAAATATATACAGGACACTCACACAGAAAAGGGCTCTTGTGTTAAGAGAGGGCTTTGAGAGTAAGATTCAGCGTGATGTTAGGCTGGGGTTATTAGTATCCACTATCATTAAACCAGACAGATAAGACAGCTATTCTTTCTCCTTCTTCGAAATACCTTTTCATTAGCATTAATTAAGCTATAGACGGTGTGAACCTGTGACATGGCAGAAAGCAATATACAGCCACATTCCAACACGTATCAGTTAATTAACAGTACAACTACTCTCCGTCATACAAGTTACTATTTGAATGGCTTCTTGTGTCAATAGCCACGGAACAGACAAATTATATAGTGGAACCTTGACTCAAATGAGAGACCAGTATACTGGCCTCTCATTTGAGGTTATAGAACTTGACTTAACACTTTTGCTGGATTGTAGCTATTACCTAAGCTATCTGCAGTTGTTATTTAACGTGGAACCTGTTGCAATGACACATTTTCTTGTCAAGCGGTGCATTATACCCTTGGTACCCGCCCTAAATATCACATAGCTGAAAATATATCTGATCTGGTATGCGAGTTTGCAATAGACGAGTTGTGTAGTTTCTCTAATTGTTTTGCGGCGGCCCCTCAGCTTGGAGAAACATGCAAACTAATGAAAACATAACGCTACCTGTCAAACCGCCTCCACCTTCTCCGTACCCTCGTCTCCTTTGTAGAACGAAATATTCATTATCCTTTTCGGTAACCCATAACTTAAATGCATTTTTAAGCAATATCTCCTCGGGTTTAAGCCACATGTTTCAAACTCATTGAGCTATCTATTAAATCGAATTAGCATGTCACGATCATTTTAACCCAAAATTCCAACCATGATTTTTTGTTTGTGTCTGAATCCCTCCCTTCCCACGTCGACAAGAAACGCTGCCAAAGTCAACGTTGCAGGGGATTCTGGGAATGTAGTTTTTGTGATAAGGCGGCTGGCCTCAGCCCTGCAGTATCAAATCTATATGTATAAGTTAATTATTCACTAATCTATGGCCACACCCTTCCAAGCCTGATTTATACCATACATTCTGCATGCAATAAATAAGCATACCTAAATAATGATTAGAATTGTTTTGTTTCTTTTGTAAAAGTTATTGCATCTCAACCCCTAGTGCACGGTTTTGCAGACAGTACGAAGTCCATGCAAAGATTATGTGGGGGGGGAGTAGAGAGGAGTGCGAGCCACACTACTCGGGTATACAAGGGGCTAGCACTGTATAAGATTCAAAGCAAAACACCGATGTTTTGTTCCACTGTTAAGCACAAGGGTAATTCTGAACGCAAAATATAATTTTCCTGCAACGATGAAGGGGTGATGACGTAATCAAACTGCGCCAGTTAAATTAAATTCTAACGGCGCTAGAGCATAGGAGCTTTTACGTATAGTTGTTTAGAAAAGTTTACTCTTACTTGTTTTAATTGCATCCAACTGTAAATGGTTTATCCGAGTATCTGAAAACATTTAACAACAATAACAATATGTCAATAAGGACTAGCATTGGAAGGCAGGCTAGCTAGATTGCTACCGTACACAGATTAAGCAAAAGTGTTATACAATGGAAAACACGTTGTTATATTCAACTTTAACTGATATTTCTCAGGCTTCTCCTTTGCAAACGACGCTTACGCAATTATTTTCTACTCAATCGCGCAAACTACACATTGAGCGTGGAGTTGCCGTTGCAATAATTGCACTACAACGGTACTTATCAGACCAAACAGATGGACGTCAACAGCAGCAGAATGACAGTTATAGCTACGACGTGACACTCACTGACGGAACTTGGCAAACAAAGTGCCTTCTAGATAGTAGTTTAAATCACCTAGTGCACAAAAACGTAATTCGGACAGGAATTGATATTAGCATATCTGAGTGCTCGTTTGTCTACAACGAAAGAAGACTGGGACATGGTCATATATATGTTGAAAACGTGAAATGTGCTTCAGACACATCTGAGATTCTACCCACTGTAAATGATGTAGATTCTCTTCCCGTGCTGACCATGCAGGGCTTTGAAAGTGTGGCATTACGGAATGATGTACCTCTTCAGGTCAGCCGCAAACATTATCTGTCTCTCTGGAATAACGACGACCCTGAAGGAAATGTATGGACATCCCACGTACCCACATCTGACGTTGTTCTGGACGGTAATAAGAAGCTAAAGCATTTATGATCTCTTCCTAAACTGATTATTTGGACATTGGCCACACATAGTTGTATGTTATTGTTTGTAAGAAACATTTTCTGAAAATATATGTTGGTAAGTAGGCTCTAGTTTGCCTTTGGGTGGGTAATATATCCTTAAACAAAGAAAGAAATTCTGCCAATATTAATGTTGTCTCTAACATTCAACATTACGCTGCATTAGTTCTTTCTCTCTCACTCATGCACTCAATATTTGTTATTACAAAATAATTAAAATCTTCCCATAACAGTGTCTAAGATCACACTTATTTGTGACCTGGAGTCAGCATTTAGAAGCTCGTGGAAGCCTTTACCACTCCTTGTCAGGATAATACATAAATCCCGATTACGGTATTATGGAAAGGCTGGACTCAAAATTGACTATCCTTACCAGGTGAGTGAAGTTCCTGACAAGATCTGCCATTTTATCAAACCACTTTCCAGTAACTTTTCTCTTTGTGCTTTTATATACAGGCATATTTTGAAGTTGCTGATCAGAGTGGCACAATGTCCCTAGTGCTGTGGAATGAGCTTTGTCCACAATGGTACAAAATACTAAATGTGGGAACAGTGTTATATATTCAAAACTATACTGTGAAGCAGAGTTATTCAAATAGGACTCGCCCTCAAATGGAACACCATCAACTGAAGATCTTTAACTCAGTAGGTATGTTGTAACCAGTCTATGGCTTGTCTTCTTGGGTTTGGTTCCATAAATTGTAAAGATGTATACTGTATATGCTGAGACACTTTTTACTGAAAATGTCTGTTATACAAGGAGAGTGAATAGCAATTAATTTATTTTTTATAAATTGTTTTGTCTTGCAGAGATCTGCTTGAACCCCCGTAACCCTGCTTCAGTCCTCACCGTAGTCTCGTCAAAAAATGTACATTCTCAGTGGGGATTGCCTGAAGTGACCTACCAGTTTACCACCAGGTAATGAGTGGGCTAGTACCCTTATACTGTAGGTAGAGAAAAAAATTGTTAAGGATAATTTGTCATTACTCTAACTAAATGTCTGATTTTTTCAGGTCAGAGTTGGATAATTTGTGCAACAACTCAGCATGTGATGTCATTGGTTTGGTAACATTTGTAGGTCGTGTTGAAAGAGTTAAAAACAGAGGGAACACAGGTAAGATTTATAATTCATAAACAATTAAATTAGCATGAATGTATGTTATAGTAAACTGAATTATTTTACCTTATTTGTCAATACTCAACCTTTGATTTGTTCTTAATGTGAAAAGAAGTTGATGTGGATTGTGTAAGCAGTACTCGTGTAATTTTCACCAGCTATTTTTGTTATTCATGGGATAAATTACTTACGATATTTTCATGGGTTTTAGGCCCAGAGAAATACTGGACTTATCGTTGGGTCCATGCAGTGGATGGAACATCTAACCATCCTTTTATCTTAGAGATTTTCTCCTCCTCTCAATCAGAAATCTTCAATAGTATATGCCCAAGTAAGTCAAATCTACTTTGTATAATATGATAGCTCTCTTAGTTGTTTCTGATATCTAACCTGTTGTTCACCTCTGATATTACATCTACAGCATATGAACTTATCACCACAGTAAATCATTAATTTATTTTGAATGATCTCGTCCACAGTGACCTACCTGGTTTGCACTCAGATGAGGGTCTATAAAGTGGAGGGTTCTTTGCCCTACCTCACAAGCAGTTGTGAGACACAGATATTCATTACAGGTAAGCCATCAGATGACCAGACAGCCATGTATGTGGGTTATAAGCAGCTGATGTTTATGTTTATTTGTTCAACAGGATACCACAAAGGCCAACCCTATGTGTCTGATCCTAACGTGAAGAACTTTATCCAGTGGACCAAGACCCTGAAAGACAGTGCCATTCTACAGAAGACCGTTGTTGGTGGTCACTACTGTTTCCCGCAAGCTCCACAGACCCTCATCCAGCCAATGGCAGATGGATCAGGTAGACGCTAAAGAACCTTCATCGGTTTCCATCACCCTCCTGTATTTTTATTTGATCTTATCTTAATTTAACTTGTAAACAGTTTCTTTTTTTGTCTTGTGTTTGATTAAATTCAATCTTCATCTTCCAGCTCAAATTCCTCTTGTTGCTGCTGCTGACTTGAAGAGAGAGATAGCATCCTTGCAGTACAGAGAGCATAAAAGACTTGCAATTCAAGGCCAGATAGTTTCTGTACGTTACCTCAAAAGCCAGAAAAAGGCAGAACCAGACAGAGCAGAGGTAATGTAATCCACGTTGATACTACATCGACATATCAGTCACAGTGGCTGTGATAACGTGACATCATTTTCTACAGGTTCCAGATCTCTCTGCTGCTACACACCAAGAAGCTCTGTCAGGCCCACACAGTTCCAACAGGACACAAACCATGACTCCTCAGGAAACGGCGCCCTCTGGTGACAAGGTCTCAGAAAGCAAAAGAAAAGGAATACACCAGAAGAAGTAAGTTGTGTATGATTCTGTACTTTCTATTTTTCATACATTGTAATGGCAGATAATAGAAGTACAATTATAAATTGTACAACAAAGTATAAATCTTCTTTTTCAGAGCAGTCCAGCATTCCTACATGACCAGAATGAGACTGAAACAGTAAGGAATAATATACTGTATAATGCATTTTGTGTATTTGTTGTTGTTGTTATGATTCCTATTCATTTGAGTATGACACCTCCATTTTTTTTTCTATATCACTGAATTTCTTTCTTTATGATATTTTATAATTTTACCTGCTCCAAAAGTGGCAATGCAAACAAAAAATGCTATAGAGAAAGAAGGCAATTGATTGACACCTTGCTGAAGTCGAAGTTTGTGCACCCACAGGTTGGCTGGAAGTGATTATGCTATTGATGAAGAAGAGGAAGATGATGGTTCTGAATTGGAGCAGGAGCTGGATGAGGAGCCGGATGAGGAGCCGGTCCTACAACAGGAAAACTCAACCGAAGACAGACTAGCTGGTCCTGGTATGTGCCATTTCATAGTAGCGGTATTGACAATCTATTTTCCACTGTTTAGTTTGTTTATATACCTTTTACCACTATTCAGCTAAAAGAAAATTATCACCTAGTCTGCAAGGACTGTGTACACCAGTGGTTCTCAAACTGTTTGTCGTTTATTGCTAATATACAGTATATACAGCATCGGAAATTAATGCAGATTTTATTTAAGATAATCAAGCTTATAAATAATAAAAAAGTATTAGGAATACTTTTAAAATAATTATTTCCGGATCTTAACATCATCTCACAAACCCCCTAAAGGCATCTTGTGACCCCTTTGATTGACCGGTGAAGGATAAGCACCTGCAGATACCATTCAAAAGTTGAGATTTTAAAACTTAAAAAAACATTTTACTGTATTTATATCATTGCCTCACTCACGGCGACAAATCGCCTCTGGTCTGCCACATCGTGACTCGTAGCTTGTCTCTCAAATTGTTAACCAAAACGAATGTACAGTATGGATGTATGTAAAGTCTGCTACTGTGTACGTACACAGTAGCAGACTTTTAAAATAATACTTCAAAATCATACTTCAAAGTGTCCATTGAAGTATGATTTTGAGAAATAGTGGAAGTTAATGGCAGAGGAAAACTTCCAGCCACACCTGTGACTAATGAGGTGTTCATAGAGAACATCAGTGGGAGGGCAGCGTTGAGGGTTTAACAAAAGTGACCTTCCTCTTCAAAGCGCTTAGAGGCCCTGATGCGTCTGTTCCCACCAGTGTGTGATAGATTATCTTGGCAAAGCAGCAGTTGGCCAAAGCAGCTGCAAGACACGTCTGAACATCTGCAACAAGGTGGACTGTTCCAAGACAGCATTGCTCAAAAGTTCACCTTTGAGGAGAAAGACCGTATCCTTCAGCGGAGCAACCTTCCTCTTTCCAAGTGGACAGCAGATCAATGCAGTGATGCCAGCCCACCTGTTGTTCACCCAGGATGCTTCCAAACTACAATATTAGGTAAATCCTTCACGAGCCTCTGCCATTTTTCTATTGATACGAGTCACTTGACACATTTTTGTATTGATACAACAATCTACCCTTTTCATATAAGTAAATGTACTTTTCACTGCTGTACAAGATAATATACAAGATCATATAATAATTAGCCAGCATATTTCCAATAAAAAGCCTTTCCTTTTGCAGTTTTTATAATCTAGGTGTCACATTCCCAAAAAATGACATTGATGCCAAATAGCAGTGGTCCAACATATAAGCACAGAACTAGTGTTTAGAATTCATTACACAGGCAACCACTTAATTACTGTAGGTGACGCCAAAATGACCTACACTTGAAGCTTTAGTGTTTCCACTGTTGCTGTTGGCTTCACTTACAGGAGTAGTGTGTATTTATTGTCCCGAGTTACGATGGGTCCTTTGCATGTACTCCAGTCGTTTTCCTCAATTCGCATCTATAAAATATAGTGTCGTGACTTTGGCTGAAAGTAGTTCCTCTTAAAAGAGGGATTTCAGTTCTGCTCAGGTAATTGGCAGGTTTGCTCTGCATAGAGCAATACCCTGCCTAAAAAGGAGGTTTTAACTTGCCACTTTAAGTGGTTTTAGCCAAACTCCCTACCTTAACACAATATGTGGCAATACAGAGAATCTTTCCTTTTGATTATCATGGTTCCATGGTAACATGATCCTCACCACCATCACAATATTCATCATTAACAAGGGTCCCTCCTTTCTCCTGCAATAGGCATAAACAAGAACATGGCCATTGACGCTGTGTTCTTTCCCGTTGTGTGGTCCGGGGACCCGCGGGCTGTTGGACTTCCACAGCACCCCCATGGCAACACAATGCTTTCCTGCCTGTCTTCAGGGTTCCTCTGCCCTCTCGTTGACTCTTTGAGCCAGAGTGACACAGTTCTTCCCGACCCAGGTAGCCATTAGCCAACACACTACACTGAGCCTAGGAGCACTTAGGCTAGCAGCTGTTGCATCAGATGTCTTGTGTGGTTTTTTTTTTGTCATTTGTTTTCTGGGAAGTTATTCAGAAATAGCGGTGCAGTAGTTTTTGCCGTTTATCCTGTAGCTACAAACCAACATGGTACTTTACATTGAAAAATCAGTTGAGCTAGCTACATTTTCTTGCCAATTGTTTAATCAGTCTAATTGCATTGTTGTTACAGAGGAAATCTTAGTGACTGCTGAGGAGCTGGCAGATACACATGTAGTGTGCGTCCTGGACATCTGTCATCTGGGTGGAGGCAAGGTGGAGGTCCTGATTAACAAGGTGTACAAAGTGACAGATCTTACTTTGGGTTAGATGCTAGTAAAATGCTTTGTGCTGAAATTCCTGTGTTTTTAAATGTACAGCATTGTTTTACCGATTGTATCATTTTTAGGTGCATGTTAATTTAGTACAACTCAGGAATAAAACTTTTAGTAAGGATCAGTTTACTTTACCACAAAATTGAAATACAATTTTTATGTTTCCTATATGTAAAATACTGTTTTGGTTTTACTTACAATTTTCTTTTATTATTGTACCTGTTAGGCTGGAACAACTGAAACCTTTTTTATCATAGTATATGTAGTTAGCTCAGCACATTTACAGCATAGCTCCACGCAACTTTAACCTGAGAAGTGTCTAACGCTAACCAGTCAAATTATTTCACAACATCTGTGTGGATGGACAGGGGCTTTAAACGGGAAACACTAAATAAAATATATGAATTTGGTAAGATTACAAATTCACAAAATAAATGATTGGCCAAATACACTTATAATAATAATAATAAAAAAAAGTGAATGTTTAAAAATATTTATTTTCAAATATTTCACAATATCCAGAAGATTTATAAATAATATAACATTATATAATTAATATAATTAAGATATTTTAGAATGTAAACTTATTAATATCTTTTAAAATAATATTAACCATATTTTAAAGCTTATTTTTTGATGGTAAATACAGAAAAACAAACAATACAAGTGACTGTGCAACACCAACTTCAACACAAAAAAAGCCTCACCTCCTTTAGTAAGACACTTCATTATCTGTTACAAAATTACTTTAATTTTAAAATCATGTAACATTTATATATTCAATCTATCAGACATATAAAATAAAGGACTATGTATTCTAAATGTTTTTACATTCTATAATACAATATATTCAGTGTTTGTTTCTGCATTGCAACTGCAGAAATAACTGTTTAACCAAGGTCTGTTTTATTCACACCCTGAAAAACACTATACAGAGAGCAATAGTGGACTGCCCACCCCAGTCTAGTTTTTGAGATCAAAACATTGTGACAAAAATCACATACGTTTAAAAAGATTGACACTTGATGGGGGGAAAATACATGAACAACAAAAGCAATCTCAAGAAGTGCTGCTTGGGAGAACATTTCAACTGAACTACAGAGAAAAACAGTACCATCTGTGCCAATTTTTCACACACACAAACAAACATTTGGGCAACTAAAGCAACACACTTTTTAAACAGTGGCTATAAAAATCTTTT
>JAOEHI010000006.1:2692784-2724151 GCA_025447815.1 Percopsis transmontana | reverse complement strand
CGCCCTGCCCCCCAGGCCCCCCCCCCCGCGCCTCCGCTCGGGCCCCCGCCCCCCCCCCGCCCGGACGCGCCTTGGCGGCCCCCGGCCGCGCTTGGCCCCCCCCCCCCCCCCCCCCAGGTGTCCTTGGTGTCCACTACCACAGAGACTGTATAGACTTCCTCTTTCTCCTCTTCTCTCCTGAGACTTTCTTACTCTTGATCACCAAAGAAGGGTTTGGAGATGCCAAAAACCGGTGCTCATATCTTATTTGCTCAAGGAGCGGGTTGGTTTCATTTTATCAGGCTCACAAAGGGGTGACCCTACACATTATGGTGTTGGCTGGTCCATAATTCCCCATGCGTAGATTATAGTATGAAAGAACTGATGTCAACTTTTTCCCGTATTGGCTTCATTCTCTAGTTTCTCACACTATTAAGTGAGTGTATCTTTCGGGCTACCAATACTAAGCGAGGTGTCGTAGGTCATTTAGAAATACTCTAACTTCATTTGAACTCACCACAAACCACCTTTAGCCATCCTACTTTAAAGCCCCTATACAGACAACTTTTGAGTTTTTTCAACGGAGTGACATCTTTTATTGAAACAATGAAAATTTTAACCTCAGCTAAATTTAGCTAACAAAGCTTAGTGTAGCTGATTGAAGAAAGTAAACGTAAGTTCTGGTTTACTGTAGATAATCGCCAAAGGTCCGACCCGAGTAAGCAGAAACGTAAATCGGAAAAGTAGGACCCACACCCTACAACCCAAACCCAGTACATAATCATTATTCAAAGCAATCTTGTCTTTGGGGGCTTTAAGTCAGACAAAGTCAGACAAAACCTCTGAGCTAGTGTGTAGACTGTTTTCACAGATGAAAGGTAAAAAGATGTGCTTGGCCCTCGTCATTAAATTAGCATTTGGTCGCTTTTATAGTAAACCTGAAATGATAACGGTCATAGGGGTGTAACAAAAAAATCGATTGTTGTTAGCGCTCAATATAGTGTATCTACATTTTAAATTGGCTCAACTATGCTCTCATGCCTGAGCCAATCAGCCGGAGGCAAAAAACTGCAACTGTTTGTCTGTGTAGTAGAGTAGTATATAATATTGTACTGCTTCAAGAATTGTGAGTGTATTGTTACACCCCTTGTAAAGGCAATATAATTTTTAGTGTTGGTGTGTTCCATTTCTGGTTGCTTCCATGACACTGTCTCTACACGGCAGCACGTTAAATAGTTGAGGGTTATCCCTGGCTAACTCTTCCAGAGATATTTATTTTTATTACAATGTATTATAAGCCTCACTTTCCTGAGTAATAATGAGGAAATTTTTGCACATTAATTAATCAATGTGGCAGCTGGATAATAAAGATATTGGTTAACAAATAAACAGATAAAGATAAACTGAATTTTTTTTTTTAATGCTCTTTGTTTGAACTGTACCCGCAGTACGATAAGGAAAAATAAGGTACAGGTTAAAAATGGACACAATCCTTTTTGTATTATTGAAAGGAATAGTCTTGATACAACAACAATCCATTTAAATGGAAGTTAATCCAGAAGTTAACCATTTGATTGGTTCTGGTATTCATCATTTTATTTGGCTAGCACTAAATTAGAGTTATCATTGCCATTATATTTTTTCCTTCATTTGGTCATGAACATAGCTGAGGGCCTTATCAGCTCCCGTCAACAGTGGAAACATTAACTGCATTCAACTTTAGAATGAGGTTTGGGTATCCGGTAATCAATTTATCATTCTACCGGTGTCTCTAGTTAGTGTCAGCAAGGCTAGAGCTCCTTTCAATTCAATTATGATTTTTGTATGTAGATGTTTGAGCTTGATAAGGACCTGCAACGCTAATGACCTGCAATTGCTCAATTTATGAAAGAGGATCACCACCACAAACTACATATTTCTACTTCAAAAAGGGTTCCTAAAGGTTTGTCTTTTTTCTTTCTCCACTTCAACAAATCACTTTGAGACGTAGCATTAACTGGTGTCTTCAAGCTATTTTGGTTGAGGGTAAGAAGAATTTTGGGCTGTGGCCTGAAATTTATATTTTGGGAACTTATTTTGATATAATAGGTGGCTAATTATCTGATTAGTTGATGACAAATACAACAATGACATTATAGATGGTATAAGCTTATGTGACTGTCTTTTTTTACACAATGTTTTGATTGTATGTGTTTTTTTAAATAAAGTGGATTTCTGCCAGTTTGAAGTTGCCCGTTTTTTGTTTGCTACCTATTCATGCCTTGAAGAAGGTCTCTGATCGAAAGCTTGAAAATTAAAAAAGATTTTTGCACAGATTTGAGTGTGGATTCTTTTTTACACTTATTTTGATTATTTAAAGCTCCAGCTTTTCCTCTATTGCTTGCTTTATAAAAAAATACAATAAATGTACAATGATATATATTAAATATAACTGTGTCTATTATAAATATATTAAGTTTGAAGGCAGGACTCCAGACTATTTACAGACTGTAAGACTGATTGTTTATTTTCACAATAACACGAACACCTGAGCAACTCAACATTAATAGCAATATTGTATTTCCATTTCTCTGCTGATGAAATATTTCTAATGACAGACTGTTAAGTTATGGATAACACACTGACTTTAAGAGATGCTGTATGTAGACACATTTCATGTAATGTCTTCAACATTTAATTAGAGAATCACATTTATCAAAACACAACTACATGAATTAATGTTAACCACTTAAGTTTATATTGTGCTTCAATCTTGTTTTTAGTGTGAACAGCCTACATGCTATATACTGAAATGTGAGGTTCTTTGTACACAAATATGCATACACATTTAACATGTACACTGAGGCATATTTTAAAAAGCGCTGACTGTGTTGTACTCTATTTTGTCACATTTACACAGAATCCAGTGTATCTGCTACAGAATTTATATTTATTATACCAACAAACTGTCTCCACATAATATACAGAGATAAACCTGTTTAAACTATTTATGATTACAATGCTCAAACACACTAGGCCCACACTAAAACATGATTACTTTTACAATATTGAGCAGTTTCGTGTATATTTCTTAACATGTCTTGAATCCCTGAAGACAGACAGAAAAGCCAGATATTTCATTAGGAGCCTACCATGGGGTTGCTCCATGCCAAGAAATTAGCAAGGTAATACTAATTATACAGTACATTACAAGTTCATTTAATAGAGATGTAGACACAAGCTTTAGTTCAGAACAGCTAATATTGTGTTTAAGAATATTATTTTTTTTTTTTTTGGATCACATTTAATAACAACTCACATTCTCTGAGACCATGAAGTATTCATTGTTTGTTGTTTGTCAAAGGACTACCGAGTAGAGTAAGAGTAAGTAAAGAATAAGTACGGTAATTTATACATAGCTGTTTGGGGATACAATTCTTCACTTTCACATTACAACAGTGGGATAACAGTGAATTTTGACAAATGATGATGAAGGTAATATAGAGTGCCATAACACAAGTTTGTGTATTATATAAGATTTGCAAGCCACATTGTGAAATACAGAATTATTATACATAATATAGCTATTTTGTTTTTCTGACCTTCAAATAGCTAAGGATGATATTTAATACTTTTCTCTGCAATAGGCATTTATAAATTTGTTATTTGGGAGTAAAATAAGGAACTATTTTCCACAATAGTCACATTGAGGTAATTTCAAAACCAATGGTAACCAGTACAGGACATTGTGAACCTGCCAAAACAGTCGAATGAGCTTTAAGGAAAGTCCTTCTACTTGAGTGACATTTACTTTCAGACCTTCATTGAAACTTAAAATGATGTATCTCTAGCCTCCGTCAGGTGATTAAAACCCTTTCCGTTCTGCCGTCCTTCGTTCTGGACATGGCAGGAGAGTTTCCAAAGCATTTAATTTACTGCGCCCATGCTTTTTTGTATTTTTAAACCTGCATTGGTACCTCTGGTTTCAGAGCACCGCATTGAATGCAGCCTACATGCTCTCCCTAGCAAGACATCACTGCTACACCAGTCCAGTCTGCATGTGGACTTGTAGGGGATAGGGGTGGTAAACCAACGGTGGGGGCTGGGGTTGGGGAATGTAATAGCTACTGAAAATAGGCTCTGTCATGTATGGTGCTGGCTGATAGAAGCAGGTGACATTTGCTGTGTTTGGGATGGCATTTTGCTCCCCTAGAACCCTCAAAGCCAGAACTGTGATCATATTTAGTGTCTGCCTCCTCTCATGTCCCATCAGACACACGGTGCTCTCATCGATAACACGTCGCAGAGTCATCAGATAGTCGTATTTGCTTGTCTCCTCGTTGCCAATGAAATGGCACTGCAAGTAAGCCTCGATCTTATGCTGCTGCTCACTTACATCAGGAAAGTCAATGAAGAAACGGGAGCACATATAACGCTCCAAAGACTTGATCGCTGTCTCACTGGCTGGCCTGAAGTTCCTGACCAACAGGTCGCTGTATTTCAGCAAGCCACCTCCGCGGATCTCCTCCGGGTTGTGGGTGGCGATGATACGGAGGCGGAGGTGGTCCATTGCCAGTTCAAAGTCCCCATACATGCACTCTGCTTGAACAGTGATGATTGGATTTGCTTCTGCGCGTTCCCAGGAAACTGGCTCTGTGCTATTAGGGGCTGAACCTGCTGGTCCTAGTTTCTGATCAAGAGCGGTATTAAGTTGTATTGATGAGTTTGCTGTGCATTGATCACTTTGAACCTTTGATTTAAGAGGTTTTCTTGAGTGTTTTGGCTTCACAGCTTCCTCCACAGTTTGAGTTGAAGTGCTTCCATCCTGAAATGTCATGGCTGGCTGATATGTAGGATTTGTGACAGCTTCTGAAACCACAGAGGTTTTGGGTGCTGCGTCTGGAAAATCTAAACACTGAACGTTAGCACTGTCCACTGACGGACATTTTGGGTGCATTGTTTTTGGTATTTCTATGGGTTGAAACAGCTGGGTTGTAATATCTGTCCAATCTGTTAGTAACGTCGATTTTTCCGATGGTGGAGGCTTACTGATTAGTTTCCTGGACATTTTTCTTTGTAATTTTGGTGAGGGACAGTAGCCCGGTACAACATCCTGGGATGTGCTGCAGGTTTTCTTGGCAGGAGGTGGGAACGAAAATTCAAGCTGTGAATCTTGGACGATGGTAGAACTCTGGACCTCTGCCTTGTATTGTGTTGTTTCTTCATATTGCAGCTGGACCACTTCTCGCTGTTCTGATTTCTCTGTACACCCTTGGGAAGCTTTTGGTTCAGATAATTCTCTTTCATTATTCTGTAGATTTACATAACCAGTCTCTACCAGGGGATCAATGACATTGGTAAATACGTTTTTGGGGGATGAACCCGAAGGACTCTCTTTTTGACGTAACTCTCCCTTTAGCTCTGCAAGAATGTCCTCTGTGGTGTCTACTTTGTCTTCTTCTGGCACTCTGTGTGAGCCAACACTCTCGTTTTCTGGCCTGTGCTCTTCACTTGCACTGTCAGTCACTGGCTGTGGAAGTTCCTCTTCAAGGACGGTAGCTTTTTCATCCCAGCATCGTTTTTCTTCTGGTTTTGAGTCTTTGTCTTTGTCTCCCTGCAGACATTCAGAGGGAGTTGCTCGTTGTGGTTCTACTGTCGTCTTCTGAACATCGAGGTTCAATACATTTTCGTTCTTCGGCCTTAGCTTGCCTTCTTGTTTTCTTTCAGTCTCCCAGTAGGATTCCAGCATACGGTCCAGTATTATCTGGAAGGAGTCCACACTGAACTCAAACTGTCTCCGTAGGGAACTTACAAAACGAAGCCCCACAGTTTTTGCTCTGTTATTGGACAGAGATATAAGGCTCCATCTGTCATGCTCATTGAAAACCTTTACCATCTTTTGTACATAAGCCTCCTTCATGGTGAGGCAGGTGATCTTGCGTCGATTGACTCCACAGGGGAGGAGGTCTCGCAGGCTACCAAGGACTACTTCCTTAATCACCTGGAAGTCCTCCAGTCTGGGCAGCTCTACTCCAAAAATGATGTCTAGGTCTCTGTAGCCCATGCCATTATCCCTCACCATCACATGGCTGGCAGTGGCGCCGTTGAGGCGAATATCCTTAACACGGATCTCTCTCTCAGCCAGCCGATCTCGCACCACCCGGATAATGTCTTTTGCTCTCAGCTCCAGTGTGGGGAAGTTTCCTCTTCCATAGATGGGAATAACTTCAGTCAAGACTTTGTCCAGTGCCTGTATTTGTTCTAAGGTCAAGTTGTGGAACCTTTTATCAGTTGGAGGCTCCATTATCCTTACCTGTAAAAGAAAACAAGTATCTTGAAGGGGTGTATTATATATATAACATATATCATTAGTAGGAATGAATGGCTCCAAAACAGGAAGATAGTTCTGATACAAAAATATCCAAATAATTTTTGGTGGAAAAAATTTCAAAGATTAGTCACATGTTTAAAAATACCCCCCGTTAAATAAATAATGCATGTTAGGTTGATGCACCTATGGAGTACTAACATGTCCAGTCCAATGGGTGTGAGGTATTATCATTAGAAGGAAATAAACTGCCCCTTACTCTATTGAGTAATCTTCATATTCAATGCAGCATGTCACAACTAATGCATTTATAAATGTATATGACTTTGGTTCACCATCGACATATTGGTATAAAAGTAGAATAAAACAATATTTAACAAATTCAGGACCAGCACTTTTAAGAGTTATTTTAGGTTTCTTACACAATATCAACAAATTGTTCATCATCACATCATCACATATAACTCATTTCCGAAGAGGCATTGCTCCCTTGCCTCCTCTGACGAGCCGCCGCTGTCAACAATTCACCTTATGATGGAAATTATTTGATACCACTTTTTAATTGCTGCTCGGCTTCAATTTCATTGACATCGAAATGCTTTCTTTTTTATACTAAGCCAACATTCAATACAGAAATCTGGGGTTGTCAGGTTGTTTTCTCTGAAGCAGAAAAGCTCTCGTGACAGGAGGTGCACATAGACTGCAGATGCCTTGGTGTTTTCTATGTAGACACCAGTCCTGTAGCTGTATAAGTGGGCAGTAACACCAGTATTGATCTGGTGTCGCACTAGATGGGTGACGTTTTAGAGGCATATTTTTCATCTAGATCTCTGTCATTTTGGCAATGACCTGGATATGCCTGGTAGATGACTGCCAAAATTTGAATTTACCCAAAGGGACTGTCACTAGGAGGAGACTGTCACTAGGAGGTTTTGGTGTGCAATTAAGAAAGCTTGCACTGTTGCACTGACCTTTTCTTGCACCATGGCTGAGGGGAGCTAGACAAGTCACCATGTCGATTCTAAGGTGCAATAGTGCACCTGCCCCAAGTCTAATAGTCTACTAATAGACACTCCTCTTGATGCTAGGTGTTGTCTGCATTCCTAAACATTAAAGATACAAACTCAGTGTGTCCAATTAAAAGAATGGCAGATTGTATAGGCCTGTATGCTAACATAATTCGTGACAAAAACGAATAAGGGAACGGCTTTATTCTTTATTCACCTTTATTCTGTGTATAAAAAAGTTGGTAAAACAAACAGATAATGGTACGCAATCCCTGTGGAGTGGAAACATGAAAAACCGCACCCTCTAGTGGATCACAGACGCTCCAACATGTCAACCCTGCAGCATGAACACTACCTGCCAGATAGACAGCCCTATACGAGACTAACTGCCAGTTGGCTTCTTTTTAGATAAGACCATATGAGTCATACAGCTAATGAATGAAGTAGCCGAGCTTGAGACCCTTGCATGTTGTCTCTGTGCGTACACACAACACAAAAAACTATTTACAGGATGTCTGGATGTAGGTTGGCGAATTCATCAAATGTTTAGGTCTGACATTATGAATAACATCATATGACCTATGTAGTTATAATGTCGTGATCAGACGCAATGCATTATGCATAGGCAGTTTTGCACACAGCTTTGGCTATTTTCTGTGCTTTTTTATTTATATTTATTTATCAGTCCATTTTGCCGTTCCTTCACCCATCGTCAAAGAAATACGGAAATTTCTGGGAACTGCCCTCTTTTGAAAAACATAAATGCACCTCACTGGTCACAAACATGAGTTTATAATCTGTAGACCTAATTAAAATTAAGTTTATCATTAAAACTGTTATGTAGCCTGATAGATATTTTCCATGCATATGACTTAGACTAGACAATTTTTTGGCATGCAAAAACAAAACATGCAATGTTGATAACTCACCTGTTTTGTTGTCAAATCAAAATGGAAACTAACTCAGAGTAGCCACAAAGATCAAGACAATAAGATATCCAACCTCGTTGGCACGGAGCGCAAAGGTTAGGTCTTGCGTGACTTCTGTCGAGCACAGTGATGCTGAAGTTGTAGATTAGCACGCACGATTTTCTCTCATCCGAGGAGCAACGTTTCCATGGTAATGAGGCGTCACGAATTTACGGTAAATCACGATGCTTGTTATGTCTAGCTGACTGTGAAGTAACAGCTCAACTTCCAAACCATCGTGGTCTGGAACATTAAGATTCATATTCATTGTTTTCAAAGTTGGACTTTTATTGAAACGCACATTAATAGACTGACATCCCTGTCTTAGATACGGGCATATCAATTATAGCCTATGAGAGAGTTCCTCTGCACTGCTGAGCTATTGCGGGGTGAATATAATATCCGACGGAATGAGTCATCCCCTCTCCCTGCCGTGATCCAGAGCGTAAATCTAATCACCAGTTAAACTCGTTCACTGCCCACTCCTCTATAGACACACAGCTCATCTTAGTCAGTGTTGCACAGGCCAACAAAATAAAACACTGGAAGCATTCAAATAAATAGCAACAATGTTTACAACGTGTCATGTTTTTTCCCCATGTCTTTGATTCACGTAGGCTAATGCCAGTGGGAATTCAAGATGCTTCGTGACGTCAGACGGAATACCTCGAGCACGTGACGATGACGTCTTTAATATTTTGGTAGAGTATCAGGAAGTGCGGAAGAAGAGAAGCGAAGGCGAACACCTAAGTTTTCTGATTATTTTAACGATTTTTGACATAGTCGTTAGTCGTATGAGCTTAAACAACGTGATCATCTAATTCTTGGAATTTAAACGGACTTCGAAAACATGTCGGCTATGGATAGTATCCTTTTGAATTAAAATGGGAGAATGGAGGGCAACATGTTGAGTAGCTGATCATTTAAAACACTGGAATTTGTATATGGCTAAAATCAACATTGCGGTGATTATGGTGATTTTATGTGGCGAAGTAACGTTACAATCTTTATTACTTAAATGGCATCTTCTTAGGATATCTTTAACTCTCAAAATAACGACGTACCGTAGGCCTACAAACGGCAGAGTTCAGTACCTCTTCTATGTAGTTCAAAATCGATACTTTAAATGTATAGTCGTTGTATCTTGTCATATTCCAAATAGTTTGCTCTTAAAACATATTATTAAAACCAATTATTCTCTAATATTGGATTTGAACTGATGATTTGCGTTAAGTTTACTTGTGGTAAAATAGGCTAGACCAGTTTTCAAAAGGATAATTGTTTTTTGAGATAGGTCTACTGTACCATGTAGACGGTCATGTGATGATAAAGGTTAATGAGACAATGGGCCAGATAGATATTCCTGTCACTATTTTGTGATGTCTGGGATTTACATAGTTCTCAGAAAACAAACACACTCACTTACGCACACAAAAACTATATATATATATTTAAATATTTAAATGTGCAAACACACAATTCTAAAAACAAGTCTGTGTTACACACATTCTTCAAGGGGCCAGACAGTGTTGCTTTGCTTATGTTTCAGCTGTATTAGTCTTTAACCATCCAATCCAGAACATCTCTTCAATCTTAAATTCGCCGCCAAAGAACTTCTAAGAAATTCCAAGAAATGTGACAAAGAAGAAAAGGCAGAGAAGGCGAAAGTCAAGAAAGTATGGAGTATTTCACCATTTGCTTTCAGTTTTCCTGGAATGGTCCCGAATGTTGAATATAATGGTTTCTTGGGCTGATGTTTCTTTGCTTCAGGCTATCCAAAAAGGAAATGTGGAAGTGGCAAGGATCCATGCAGAAAACGCCATCAGACAGAAGAACCAGTCAGTGAACTTCCTGCGGATGAGTGCTCGCATAGACGCAGTTGCAGCAAGGGTCCAAACCGCAGTTACAATGAACAAGGTGGTTATTTTGAATGCTGATTTCATAGGCTCTAACATAACACTGTTCTGTTAACCTTACTCGAGTTCACAATAAGCCAGTGGCTCGTAAACATTTTTGACCCATGTAGGCCCCAAAAATAAGAATTTCATAGCGTGGGTGTGCGTACCATAATAGCATAAAACAAACAAATGTAATAGCAGCTTAAAATTGTAAGTCACCTTGGATAACAGCGTCTGCTAAATGACCTAATTGTAATCATAAACACCACTGAAAATACAATAATAACACAATATTTAAGATATGATCAAAATATTATTAAAAATCTTGAAATCATCTAATGGCCCCCCAAATAGCATCCTGTGCCCTTATAATGGCTCCCAACCATAGACTGTATAAATAAGGTCCCAACCCCCTCTTTGAGAACCGCAGCCATCAAAGGCTTTGGTGATCAGTTGCCTGGCAATATCACCCAAAAGTTAAGAATTGTACACATTTTTGTCAGTATTACCATATGTCAACTTAGCCACCCTGCCCACACCAACAAGTTGCCTGTGGTTGTATCATGGAGGTTATTGACCCACATTACTTTTTCTCATTGACAATGAATTGAGCCTGTCTACATCATGTGTAGTCCAATGTTTAGAATTTCTTTTTAGCTCATTTAAAAATCTGTTTGGTTCAAGATTGTATTAACAGTGTTTCACTCCGTAGGTCACAAAATCTATATCTGGCGTGGTGAAAGGCATGGATGCCGTACTGAAAAGTATGAACCTGGAAAAGGTAGTGCATGTTTCTCTTATTACTGCATTATGTTGACTGCAGAGTTCTCCATACATTGTATTAAACTAAATATGGGACATGTCTGTTTTTCTCAGATTTCAGCCCTCATGGACAAATTTGAGCACCAGTTTGAGACACTGGATGTCCAGACAGCGCAGATGGAGGACACCATGAGCAGCACCACAACCCTGACAACGCCACAGGTACAAGTCTCTGCTCACCTCTTATGTTCCTTATTATTTTCTGCTAAGAAAAATGGATTCACCCGTCATTCTGCTGTGTGTTTCAGAATCAAGTGGACTCGCTGTTGCATGAAATGGCGGATGAAGCAGGGTAACGTTTGTTTTCAGTTTATTTTGTGGCACATATACACATAAATACTGTATGGCCTTGTACAACCTCACCATTATGAAGAAGTGTGAGAGAGACTCCTAGATTGCTAGATTGATATAGTATCTCTATATGATGCTACTAAATAATCGTTGTTGCCTAATATGAAACTGTGTGTGTGCTTTTTCGCATTATATATTTATGTATTTAGGTTGGACCTGAATATGGAGCTCCCACAGGGCCAGACAGGATCTGTGGGCACCAGTGTGGCATCGGCAGAGCAGGTACAAAAATATGGTGCAGAAATCTCCAGATGAAGTGATGTATACTGTATCTTGTATACAGCACTACTATTGTAATTATATTTATATAATATAATTATATTTATATAATTACAGCACATAAAATCTGGCAAAGTAAAATAATCAAGTGACTGGAATTTTATTGGGGGTGGTTTCTGAACACCCTTAATTGTTGCCCTTTATATTTATCACTACTAACTCTACTGTTTCTCTCTTCCCTGAAGGATGAACTGTCTCAAAGACTTGCCAAGCTCAGAGATCAAATGTAAAGAAAGGCTTAAGATGACTATGCGATATTCCAGCCACTTCACTACCTGAAATGAATATTACTGAAAGGATATTACTTATTTTCATTATGTCTTTGTCTTCTTTCTCTCTTGAGAAATACTCAGAGACTATTATCCTTATTGATTTCCAGTTTGGTATGATGTAAACGTAATTATTTAAGGCTTGGGATACATGGTTAATACTTTGGGGATAATCCATGCATTTCTGGAATAATGTTCATCAGAACTCAATACATTTAAGAATGGGTGGGAAGAAGACAGCAAATCCATATATTTGTAAGCTTTCTAATTTCATATAACATTTATAGATTTATAGACATACGTGCATAATTGCATCCAACAAATACATTTCTTCTTTCTTGCTATGTTGAGTACGAGTTATTTGTGTGTTTTTCTGACATGTATCGTTGTTTTTATATAAATATATATATGTTTAAAAAAACAATGGTTTAGCGCTATCTTAGCAGACCATTGTATCTTTTGGGAAAAGGTTATGTTTTGAAATTACATGAGTAGTCAATAAAGTTTTCTAACACTTTTAACCCTTTGCTTGTAATTATGAATAAATTACATGTATATCTATATTGCATCTTGTGCAGCAGTGTAACAATTTTTTTTAAAATAAGCAGTAAACTCTAGAATGAGTTCCTATTTTCTGAACAAAAGAAGCGTTTTTCTTTTTTTGTCACTGGCTGACTTAGTACAGAAGTATTTATGTGGGAGAAAAACGGTACACCGATTGTCATTCATGACCGGAGGCTTAGTGGGTGTACAAGCTATATCAACTTGTTCGTCCACAAAAGGCCAGACCAACCAACCAGTAATAACATTGGAAAGCTTCTTTTTGATAGAATGCTTTACTTGAGCACAAATTTTAGCTGGTCCTCCAGCTAAAATAAATAAATTCAAATATAACCACTACCATTTGCATTGCACTACTGTCTGTGTTTGTATTTTTTTTTAAATGTCCAGGTTGCCAGTATGTCCAATACCACCACAGCCAAATCAACTGACCTCATGTTTATTTATATAGCCCTAAATAACAGCTTCAATTACAAAGGGCTTCACAGGCACACAATTCACACAGGCCTGGGCTCATTTATATAGATTTAATGTACTTAATGATTCCAGCTCAGGAGTCCTTACAACGTTTTATGTCTTATGAATTCTGATGTGTTTTAGAAATGCCAATCCTTGCTTTGATGCAACATGAAGGAAAATAATATTTTCTATAATATTATATAATATAGCTATAATATTTGTTTTATTGTGGATACGACTACATGAAAAGATTAACATTATCAGAGAAATTGCATTTGTGTAGAAACAGCTGTATATTGTATGAACCAGGGGAGCAAATAACAATAGGATGTAGGCCTATAGCTTGAGGATAACTGAGTAATATAATAAACTTGTGCAGGTACAGCAGTTTTGTTCCCTGCCTGATGATGAAAGGTCATAATTTCTGCAAAGCAGACTGTTGTTCTGTTTTAGCTTTTCACTAGAAATGTAATATAGGGGCAGTCTGCTAGGCAAGATTGTCAAGTTAATTTAGATAAATCATAGAGGTTGCATGGGAACCCATGGTTATTACTTTCAATTATGGGAGGTTTTAATTATGGCGGTCTTATGTGCCATGCAGGTAGCATTTAATAATAACATTGGACTTCACTAATCGGGGTGGGAAAAATCGAGTCAGCAAGGTTAAAGGGCTCTCCAAGAGACAGCTACATCAAGCAAACGAGAATCAAAATTCCCTTGTGCAGCAAGCGGATGGTGTTAAAAAATATGGGAAAAATTAAGTAAACAAATATCGTCGCTGCTTAAAATCTAAATTGGATTTCTACGCTTTAATGTTATATATATGTGACAAATTATTTTTTTTATCATGTGACCATGAGCGTAAACAGGAAGCAGCTGATCTAGACTACCTCTCTACTTGCTTGTTTCCAAGACACAGTAATGTATAGCATTTCTTAATATTTTAAATATATTTTTAAATTACACTATCTTGCTATTCTACCGTGCATTAGACGAGTTTATCTTCGTTCTAAAATGGCCTAATGGCACTAATATGGCACATAATATATTGATTATGCTAGCTAGCATTAGCCTAGCTGTTCAGTCGAAAGAAAAGGACTTTACTAACATGCGCTAAAATACGTTTTGTTGTTTGTCCTGTTTATTAAGCTCGACAGTAATGACATTTGAATGGTTTAGACATAATTGTATTACATTTATTGTCTGGCGAATCATTAAACCCTTCAATACTTTTGAACACCACTTTATTCAATCTGTGGTAACGTTAGATAACTCAACTAACGACATGGTGTCTGTAACAAAATGGTTTTGGAATGTGTTTTCAGTAACGTAAGAGGAAACACGCTTGGAAAAGCTTTAAAAAAAGTCACCTTTAACCTGCTTTCAAGAAAGTTTCAGCAGTGTTACGACTGAAGGGGATGTCAAGCACAGCAATGAAAAAGAAGGTAAAGCTAAGATTCTAGTACGGTATCAGAGGTTCGCAAGCGTAAGGAGCTAGTGGAGTAGATTTAAATAAACCTTGTCTTCTGTGTTAAAGGTGCTGTTGATGGGCAAAAGTGGCTCTGGAAAGACCAGTATGAGGTCAATAATCTTTGCCAATTACATAGCCCGAGACACACGGCGCCTTGGAGCCACAAGTAAGAAATAATTAAGTAAACATAAATGTTTGAATTTTTTTTTATTTTATTTTTTCTATTTTTCTAACTGACAACATTCTCTGTGAAATATAGTTGACGTGGAACACTCCCATGTGCGATTCCTTGGCAATCTGGTTCTGAACCTGTGGGACTGTGGAGGGTAAAATAACGCTGTGTCTTCTTCTGCAAATTAAACACAGCAACAGTTTTTACCTTGTCATTTTAATATATATCATATATATTTTTATGTCTCTACCCATCCATACATATCCAGACAGGACACATTTATGGAGAACTACTTCACCAGCCAGAGGGACAATATTTTCAGAAATGTGGAGGTGCTGATCTATGTATTTGATGTGGAGAGTCGCGAGCTGGAGAAAGATATGCATTACTACCAGTCTTGTCTTGAGGCGATCCTGCAGAACTCCCCTGATGCAAAAGTTTTCTGCCTTGTACACAAAATGGATCTGGTACAGGAAGACCAAAGAGATTTGGTGAGAGTTAGCAGATGCCTTGAAACTTATTATTATTTTGCCTTGGTTACCTGTAGAACAGCTTTGATAATTTTTTTTGTCCCTGTTATTATTATATTTATGAACTCAATATTTTTTGAGTTGGTGTGAAAACTAGTCAAATATGTTTTTGAGAAACGGTGCAACCAAACCCAGCAGTGGAATGGTGATAGATACTTTCAGTTCATTGAATACTCTATCTATCTATCTATCTATCTATCTTACTATATAGTCAGTATGTTGAAATATTAATGTGAGGAAGCTATACAGTTATACAAGTTCAATAACACTTTAAGAGACGAATAAGATAATGTTAATTGATAATTGTTTGAGAAACATAGACATACAAGGGGAAGCCAAAGTTTTCTTTTGTTAAAGAGACACTCTTCATGTTATAGCGCCCCTAAAGCATAAAAACCACAGAATTACCAACATTAGGCCATAATTCCACTCAAAGTAGACTGACTGGCCCCTGTCTTTACAGATCTTTAAGGAGCGTGAAGAAGACTTGAGGAGGCTGTCCAGACCTCTGTCTTGCACATGTTTCAGGACATCAATCTGGGATGAAACACTGTATAAGGTTGTGAATCTGACTGGTTAACATGATTGGCTAGCAGAACTCTGATGCGCCAATGTGACTTTACTTGGAGGTGCAGCAACCATTGTTTCCCTTCCTTGTAGGCATGGTCCAGTATTGTATACCAGCTGATCCCAAATGTACAGCAATTGGAGACAAACCTGAGAAATTTTGCACAAATCATCGAGGCAGATGAAGTTCTCCTGTTTGAGAGGGCCACTTTTCTGGTGAGTTACCCCTGTTTTTGTCTTGTGGTTTGTGTCTTTGAATTCCATCCCATTTCTGACTTGTGGTACGCACTGTAGGTGATCTCTCACTATCAGTGCAAAGAGCAACGTGATGCGCACAGATTCGAGAAGATAAGCAACATCATCAAACAGTTCAAACTCAGTTGCAGGTAAGCTCTAGTCTCCAAATGCAATGCCCCGTACTCAAATGTCTACAAGTTTTCTTTCTGTCCTTCTCTGGGTCAGCTGGAGACATTTTATTTATTTATTTATTTTTTGCAGTAAACTTGCAGCCTCCTTCCAGAGCATGGAGGTTAGGAACTCTAACTTTGCGGCCTTCATCGACGTCTTCACTTCCAACACCTACGTCATGGTGATCATGTCGGACCCTTCTATACGTATGTTGCGTACAGGACAATTCTCTTTTTGTGGGGGGATGTGTTTGCTAACGAAACAGTGAGGACCTTTAGGAAAATGATCTAATGCATGTCTCCATTTTTATTTTTTATTTATTTTTTAATTTTTTTTTAGCGTCTGCAGCCACTCTCATCAACATCCGCAATGCTAGGAAACACTTTGAGAAGTTGGAGCGCGTTGATGGACCCAAGCACAGCCTGCACATGCGAATGCGTTAGCCAGTGGATTTGGCCCTAGTGGTTATGTTCAACCAATCAGTCCACAGACTCCAGACTATAGTTTGTGGTCCGGCCCTGATGCATATGAGCAGCCCTGCACTGTAAACCCTTTATTTTTACACTCAATCATAGTTCTTCTTGTTGAGTTGGAAAATCACATTATATTCAGTCTAATTTGTACAATGGTCATTATCATTGGCGGCGATGCTATGCTCTTGAAATATTTGTTCTAACTACATATTAAAGGGAAAAAAATATCTTGTTTAAGGGCTGCCAGTGCTGTCACTATGTAAGAGATCAGTCCACTACATGCAGTGATAATGGAGATCATATCCCAAAAGGAAAAGGGCGATGCATAATTTGATTTTCAAATGCGAACTGTATGCTGTATGTTGCTTCAAAATATGAAAATATATTTCTTTGAAACTATACATTTTGTTTTTGACTAGCATATTACTTCTTTTTTACGAGCCATTTCACACACCCAAGAAAACAAGGCGTTACAATTTCCACAGTGATCTAGAATGTGTTCTAAACTCAAAGCAGTGTGACCACAGAGAATGTTTATATGCAATGCTTGTGCACAGATGTCAGCTATGGGTGTAGGTCTGATACTCACTAGCCAGGAAAAATGGGTACAAGAAATCATATGTGCCCTCTGCTGTGACCACTCTAAACAGCACCCCCCCATGAGCGCTGCTGCTGAAAATGTATTTGATGTATTTTGCAATTATCTTCACTGTCTGTAGTGTACAGTACACTACAACTGCAGTACAATCACCTTATTTAGTAGACTAATTCTTTGTTTTGGTTTTCCAATGAATTTTGGGTATATAATTTAATGGTGAAATTGAGTTTTTCCTCAGAGCCTATCTATCCCAGCTGGTCTGTTAGTACTGTAGGCCTATGCTCCATGCAGAAAGGTCTCATCTCCTCAAGGATATTGCTACAATCATTTTAAAATGATATTATGTTATCAACACTGTTTCTATATCCACATACATACATGGAAATATTCAAAATCCATTGTTAATCCTCATTCTAGAGCTCTAGAAGCTATTTAAGATAATTCTACAATTTGAACTCATACATATAATGTTTTACAGACCTAATAAATATGCCATTTAGTAATGTGTTACCAAGACACGTTTTCTACTCTTTCAAGAGCTGTCTCCTTATTTTTCACCAGTAACGTCACTTCCTTCCTACCTTCAGCACTCTAATACCTAAATGAAACCTCTTCCCACCCAGTGGAGATTCTTTGCGCTGCAGTTTAACCAATTACCTTCTTATTCCGATCCAGTATTCCTTATGCATTAGTGGTTAGACACACTGCTAATGCAGTTAACGCTGCACTCCTCAGGTTGTGTCTGGAATTCCCACTCTGATAGTGTGTGCCCCTCTCACACCTGAGTGCTGAGTGGCTCACATTCCTCTCGGCCCCTCCACAGCCACGTGCACTTTTGTGCAAAGTTGTGTTAGAAAATATAAAGAGGAAATTTGAGCGTGTGTAACAACCCAACCGAGGTGTGTATCTTTCTATTTTATTCTCAGATGCCGACCCTAAAAAATTTGAAAATCCTCCAGCACAACGGCAGTTCATTAGGTCAGAAAGTAAATGTAATAGTAAACAACTATCATAATATAATTTTACTGGAGAAAAAAGTCATGGCAATATGTTCTGCAATGCCTGATAACATTTATTCGCTTTGAACCTCTGTTATTTTGTAGGAGGCTACAAAATACATTTGTGTACTCCGGTAAATCACCTCCTCCTCTCCTAGGAGCTTTTTCCTTGAGGAGTAGGTAGAAACACTATGGAATACTATATGACATAACATCACGAGAACAATTCCCTTGACTGATGCAACTCACCTGGATTCGACAACCTAATAAAAAGATAGAATATGTATTGAAAGTAAATTGGAAGAAATAATATTCAAATTCTCACATTTCTTTTCTGTTGAGTTTAAGTAATTTAGTTCAGCCATTTTTATTCACTTCAGTTTTTATTGTAGGTTTCAGTTTATTGTTTTTTTTAAGTCTACATTATCTTCCACAATATATTCATCTTTTAATAGATTATTAGATTTAATGATTTTGGCATATTTAAGAACACAGTCACTATGCCACACAGTGTATAGTTGGTCTTATTGTGTGTTTATGTTCACTGATGTAAGACATCTATTTACTCTTGAAGCTGTTATAAGTATTGTCACCAGCAGAAGAAAAAAAACATGCTCTTAGTTAGTGTCTGTGTCTGACTAGACATGGTGCTCAAGTCTCCTCAGGTGCACAGTTACCTAACTCACATTGGGCTCTTGGTGTGCAGGCCTCTGTATTGGCCTCCGTCGCCGTAGCAGCCCCTGTGTGCATGTCACACATGTGGTGTATCTGCTGCTCCACAACAGCGACGCGCTGCTTCAGCTGTCGCTGAGTGGTTGTGTACTCGGTGAGGAGGCGCGCAAAGCGAGTCTGTAGCGTGTCCAGAGAGGATTCCAGCCTCTCCACCTTCTCCTCTGTACCCTCTTGATCTAAGCCGCCGCCCTCTGCGTCTTCCTCCAGGAGACCTTGCTTTATCAGGATCTCCCGTCCGCGCTCCTCAAGCACCCTCTTGGCATCGGGATACTCGATTACCGCTTCCATCAAGTCATCTTTGGAGAGGCAGAAGAGATCAGAGTAGCCGAGGCTTCGGATGTTGGCTGTGCGTCGGTTCCCCATTTTGCTGCCCTTTATGTTGAGAATGCTGATCTCCCCAAAGCAGCTGCCAGCAGTGAGGAAGGCAAACTGTGTCACCCCATCGTCAGCTACCACGCCCAGTTTCCCCTCTTTAATAATGTACATCTCCTTTCCTATGTCCCCCTTGCGGCAAATATAGTCCCCTGGACTGTAGACTTGAGGCCGGAGTTTAAGCACCAACTCCACCAACAGTCCTGCCTCGCAGTCCTGAAAGATGCGTACTTTTTTCAAGGTGTCCAGGTGTACATTGATGGCAATCTCCGCCCGTAGCTTGTTAGGCAAGTTCTTCAGCACCTCCCTCTCATCCACGGCTTTTTTATTCGTCCACAGGTAGTCGAACCATTTAATCACACGTGCCTCCAGCTCTTTGCTGACTCTGCGGAAATGCATGTAGTGTTTGATGGCGTCGATGCGGCCCTGAAACTCGGCTCGTGTGGCGTTCATGTTTGCGATCATGGAGCCCACGTTTCCCACAATCGTAGCGAAGATCAGCACCCCAACTAGAAAATCAAAGACTACAAATAGGTATTCTTCATCCCGCACTGGTGGAGGCACTTCACCGATAGTGGTCAAGGTGAGGGTCGACCAGTACAGGCAGTAAATGTAAACACGCCCCAAAGAGCCCCAGTCAGTGTCTGTGATGTTAGGGTATACCCATGTGTCGGAGCCAAACCCCAGAGACTTGGAGATAGCGAAGTAGATGCAGGCGTTCCAGTGAATGATGACCAGGATGTAGAGGATCAAGTTGCAGATGCGGAAGATGTTGGGGTAGTTGGTGCGCGTCTCAGTGCGGTCGAAGAATTCGAACATGCGCGGGAAGCGCAGCAGACGGTTAAATCTGAGCTGTGGTGTGTGGATGCCTGTCACGAAGTATGCTAGGTCAGTGGGGAGGATGGACACCACATCTAGCTTGAATTGAAATGTACGGATGTAGGTGTCTCTTAGCTTGGCGGAATCCTTTACCAGCAAGCCTTGCTCCAGAAAACCTATAGTTGAATAAAAGACAGTTTAAAAAGCATATTTCTACTGTGCATTAGCTACTACACATTAAGGTCCTCTGTCGTAAAAATTAAAGTACATCATATCCAGTTGTCTTAAGAATCATTTAGCCAAACTTCCTCTGTAAAATAAATCCTCTGAATTGTAACCAATCGTCTCTCACCCATCCTCCCACTCCCAGTTAGAAAACCAATCAAGTTAGGGCATGTTAAGCTAAAAGGAAGAACATTTTAATGATATGGGGCCTTTAAGGCCAGAGGCTCTGTACAGTAGGCTACCTGTTCGCAGTCGGACAACAGTATCCAGGATATACACAGTGTCAGAGAGATAGTCCAACACCAGCCAGCAGATATAATTCTCCACCTGTAAGTTGTCAAAGCATGCCCTATGGATGAAACAGAAAAATACTTCACACTGAATAAGGGGCCTGTGTAACTATTACATTTGCTGTACACATAACAAATAGACACATTTGAGTTAGCAAAGCAGGTAAAGACTGTAGTGTTGATTACCTAGCCACAACAAGAATCCAATTGTAGAGCACAGCTGTGGCAATAAAAAAAAGCCACTGGTAGTACGCATCATCAGATTGGGACACCACAGAGAAATCCCACCTTTTCCTAATATGAAAGTCACATTGTCAAATTCACTTAAACTTTTGTGTATGTATAAAAAAAACAAAAGGCAGAAAAGAATAGAATAGAGTTTAGCTCAATGGATACATTTTGGTGAAGCACCAGATCAAAAGACAAAATCGCTATATATTTAAATATTCATATATGCATTTCATATATTGGTATCTGAAGTAGTGTTACTCAAAGTGCATAGTAAAGTCTGGGAAGGTTGTCATACTTTAAGTTCCCTTTGGTTGTGTTGCCATTAGCGTCTGTTTGCGTGTTGTTATTGTGGTTGGGGTCAATTTTGATCTCAGGTCCTCGAAAGCGTTCCAGAAATGAGTCTGGGCGCTCCTCCTCCTCGACTAAGCTCCTGTGTGCCCATTCCCTCAGTGTAACCACCAGATTTACCAGCCTGATGGACACAGAGAAGAAACAAATGTAGTGCCAGGTTGATATGCATGTAATTTAACAAGTTAAAGTGTACAGAAACAGTATATACATATGTTATTAACAAAACATTACCCATAATATTTTGGAATTATATGACTGAACCATAATTGAATTCACAACATTTAGCAAAATAGCTACAATACATAGGTAGCCCACTAATTCTAAAGTCTGCTCTGTTTCTTTACTGGTTAAAATTTTGTAATTATTTATGTAGAGGAGACCGGGGACAGTTGAAACATTTATCACATTTTTGTGTAGGAGTCAAGGACTAAACAAAGTAAATGAGTGATTCTTTGGCACACAATAGTTACGTACATTTGTCTGTTCTAATCATACCACAAAAATTCCATTACCATGTTCCTATCTGATATTGCAAATGAAATCAAGAGCAAAATGTTACAACTGACTTCCCCTGTGGTTAATTTAGTAATTCTTTAGCATGCAGGAAGGGAATGTCATCACTATAGCTTGTTATTGGAGCAATTTGCAGTGTTACAACTGCAAGGTTAGAACTGACCACAGTCCCCTATCCTGTGTGACAATATACAGTTTGTCAAAGTCAACTTCTATCTAACATCTGATAAAAACATCTGCACAATTCTTTAATGAATTATAGTTACTCAGTTTGGGTGACCAAGCCCTTTGCTAGTAGGATTAATTCATGTTAAGGTGCATACTCTGTGGAATAACAGAATATGGAGTGTGTTCTCTGCTCAGTTAGAAAAAGCTTATAGATGATGTGGTTTAGTCGCAATACTAACAGTTGGTATGTAAAAATGTCACCTTGAGATAGCTCCCCTTCTGCGAAAGGAATTTCTGGAGTTTTCTTGTCGGTCAAGAGCAGCTACTCTTTGTAGCTCTGACGAAGTGTCATCACATGGTGTAGGCACCCTTGAAAAATAAAACACCAAAAACACAATAAACACGTGCATCTGTCTTTGTTTATGTTGTGACTAACAAGATGATTAAACACTTTGCCATGAAGCTATGGTGTGGGACAATATGTGGGATGCAGGTTTTTAATCAAAGGCCACATGAAGGACTTTGCTCTTGTAACGCAAGAGCAGCAGCTACTCAAAATGTTCATCTTCCATTTTCAATGTAAATAAAAAGGAATAAAAACTCCATTATCCACGAATCATCATTAAAAAACAAAAAAATATATTAGTTAAGTCACTATTAACATAACCGGAAACCTGGCAACCTGAGAGGAGTAACTTACTTTGATATACAATAGAACATATTCGGCATTTAGAATTGGTCAAATCAAATTACCCCTACAAAAACATGCTGGCATCAACGTCTACAGGTGTACTGTATTGTTTCTTTTGCTGATGTTTTTTAAAGACCACAGGGAGTAAGGCAAGAGGAGTACTGCTCAAAATGTTCATCTGTCAAGCGGTTCCTCTGGTGGGTAAAGATGTTGCCACAGTGGACACTTGTCTAAGAAACCCTGTATGTCAGATGCGCTTTTCATGAGTTACTAGCATTGGTTATAATAATATAATATAATAATAACGTAATCCGTTCCCACCCAACCCTGTACAGTATGAGCCATATTAGTTGGGTGTGTACATCTCTAACAGATATTGGAAAGCCCTAGATAACAACTCAGAAGTAAAACTCAGACAAACACTAACACACCAACAAAACATTGATAGTATGATATAATAACTGATAATGATTAACTGGGTAGGTATTTATGTCTCACCTGCTGCTAAGAGTACTCTCTGCTCTCTCGACCTCCTCCTCCAACATGGTTTTCACAGAGAGGCGATGGGGCGACAAATCTCTTTCGGCCACTTGACCCGTCATCCTCAAATCTTGGTTTGTGGAAAATAGAGAGTTAATCCACTGCACTTTTTAAAGCCATCTAAATTGTAAGACAGTCAACCTCCTATTCACCTAATCACTTGAATTGTCATTTCTCTCAGTGATGTTCTCGTCTGAGGAGAATGGGGGTGAGTACTAGAAAGTCTTAATGTTTAGCCTACTGAGTGTGACAGATTATAGTCAGGGGACGGTGGGCGACTGGGACTGCCTGCCTCAGTCTCTGCCCTTGCCTGTCGCAGAGCAAGCAGTTACTGTGGTTACAACAACAAGATGCAGATTGTTCCTTTGCTCCATATGGACTTTAAATCTCACATTTGAATGGATCTGTTGAGTGTGAGAGCAAGAGAAGGATAGCCTGCCAACTCTCCTCTCTCCAGTCTTGACTGACTCTCAGAGAGACAGGCAAATAATGAGGTGTTTAGACGACTATTGCCATTGTGTGGCTAATTGGTAGATCATTAAGGAAAACACACACAGTCAGCCTCAAGCATTGCACTCCATGACCCAATCATGCCAGTTCCCACAGGAGATGGATCACTTAGGAAACCAGGGCACCGACTAAAGCTGTGTAGTGTATTAAGGTCAGGAGTCTACTGAGTAAAACAAACATTCTGCAAAATGTTACGGTGTTTATTGCTCTTCTTTTTTATTATATGTTTTTATTATATTGTATATCATACATGATGACCCAAAGTAAGGAGGATAGCCAAAGGATAGCCTATGTACCAAGAGGCATGGTTAAAAATGACAAAACACTTTTATTCATCAGTATTTTGATGTCATATTCATGCATACAAACTGTTATTACAGAATGTAATGATTTCACCCTAACAAATCATTTTCAGTGCAACTACTATCAGTGTAATTATTTAAGTATTATGGAAACAAAATAGCAAACTTCAAGTTTGTGTTATATATTTGTGTTATGGCCTAATTAGACTACGTGGCCGTAATTTGACCTTTACATGAAATGTGACCTTACATGAATTAAGACCTAACCAGCAATGTTAGTATTGTGGCTAATGTTTAAATGTAGTACATAAACTTGTTCCTACCTCGTTTTCCACCAGCATTTTTAGTAGCTCAAGCCCTTCTGATGATTTTACTAGGTGATGCACAGGGCTTCTTTCCAGCCATTCCATTGTCAGTGTCCATGGCAGTTTGCCAGAGATATTACAAGAACAAGAATCAACCAGGTACCCTGTTAATATACAATATTTACTATGTGCCGCTTCCTGACATGTTCTCTCTCCACCTTTAGAGGATAAGCCTGGTTTGTCCAGCTGTGTCAATAGCTCCTCCAGTAGACTTGTTCCAATGAGCACAGCTTAGGTTGGATGGGAGGTAATAAAGGGGCGGAAAGGGATCTTCCAAAGGCAGTGACAGCAGGCAGGTATGGTAGCAGCTGCAGTCCTCCTGGGCAAACCTGTCTGGAACAGCTCTCCCCAACGTGTCACAGGAGTATTGAGGAACAGGCAGGTAGCACATTCACTAGGTCAGCTGGAGTGGACCATCATCTTCAGAGTCAAGTAATCAACATTCTGCATAATGAAGCACCACAGTTGGTCTCTCTTTACAGACAGTTCAATTCTACTGATGCGTAACAGTGGCTGACAACACAGATACTGTAATGAAGGCCACAGAGACTAAATATTTTCCCTCTAGCTCTTCTTTGTCACAAAGCTCTCTGACAGAGCGGGGCAGTCTTAACTAAAGGCAAACACCTTGCAAGCCCACTGAAAACCCCCAGAGTGCATCTCAGAGGATTATTGTATTCTGGTTCAGATTCAGACCAGTGAACCGTAAAGTACAATCTGTCACTACTATTCCCTGTTACCTTTTCTATTTGGTTAGCGCAAGTTAAGGGACTGCATATACATGAGCCATTATGTTAAGAAAACAGTGTACATAGCCTACAGATAAGAGAAAATTGTCTTGGGACAAATATGCATGCAAGAATAAAGATCGAGTTATGCACTGTCGCTCAAACTATTCATAAAAATATATTTAATGAAAACAGTGAAAATTGTTTATTTGTCTAACGATAATGTGTGCGGTGTTTTAATTTAAAATAAAAAAAGCAAAATACAATAATGGAAACATCAGTTTAAAAGCAAATATAGTTGCTGTTGCAACAAAGGAATAAATCATGTTAATAGTTTAAATTACAATACTCATAACAGGTGATTTTATAGAGCTCAAACCAATAGGCCTAAATGATGTAGGTGTACACGTGAATATACACACATTCAATTATGTATTGGAATAACAATATTGGCAAATATTTGAAAACATTTGATGGCATTTGTTCTCCAGACAGCAACCAATTATATTTGTTATTACTATTATATTATTTGTCATATTTATTACATTATTGAACATTGCTGTAATAAATTCATCTGAGCCTAATAATATATTTAATATTTTCACCAACTGCCCTAAACGGTTTATTTATACTGAATATCATAATGATAACAATGCAATACTTCAAAGTTATATTTATTGTTTATATATAAAGCACTTAGGTGTAGACATGTAAACATGACCAACAGTTATTTGGACAATGTCATAACATGAAGAGATCTGGAATGAAGATATTGTTTATATTTGGTAATATGAAATACAAAAAGACCAAAATTCAGAAGAACAATACAAGGAGAGTCATATCTTCATCAACCGTCAGACACAAAAAAACAAAAAACAAAAAACAAAATCACCTCAACGGAAAAAAAAAAGGCCAGGCCCTGCGAACACCTCACTCACTTCACAATCCCAAGAAACCAACAAATGACACGTAAGAGAATACAGAGAGCAGATCAGGCTTGGTCCCTGCGTATAGTCGCCTTAAGGCTTCTGTGTAGAGATATGTAGTAGTTTATGATGCCAGTTATACAGACATGCATGTACAAGGAAGGCTGAGTATTAGGGCGATTGGTGAGAGATGCAGCACCCAATCGTCTTGTCAGCATAATTTTTGGCTAGGTTAAATAGTTATTCATCAGTATGGAATTGAGGAATGCGTGCCGTTTCATTGACATCACAGATGTAGTCAATGTGTCTGAATACAAATATGTAAACAACCTTGCAGCTGGAAATATGCATATAAATGTTTTAAAAGTCAACATTCTTATATATTTATCAAGTATTTTGCATATTAAGTAACATACCAGGTTGGCCATCGTAGCAAAAGGCCCAAGTGGGCCAGTGGGCCTAACTTAAATAACATGACATTTTTCTTCATTATACACCTCTCTTTATCAAAAGATGGGAGACCGACATGCGAATTTGACATTTTTGATTGCGAACCTTCTTGTTAATGGTATTTCCAGTCAAATATATTTATTTTCCACTACTTCAGCTGGATATGTGGGGTGGGGGGTTGGGATCTCCTTCAAAAACCTAATGCCTTTTCAGGTGGGAGTTTAGCAAGCGCCACAGAGTCCATACTTTAGGCTCGTTTCATGCCCCGACCCATCAAGCATGCAAATACGGTCATCACCATCTTCTGCTTGACTTCCACCAGGTCCTCTGGGAGAGCGTAGACCCGGGCGCCGATCTTCCTTGCCATAGATACGGCGTATCTGCCAACGACAGTGAAGGTGATTTAGGGCATCGTGTTCGGCAGGTTTACTCGTTTCCACAAAACTGGGACAAGCAAACGGGTGCGTTGCGATTCCCACTGTGTCATGACATCTTACTTGGCGTTCTCAAGCTTGTCGCCTTCAGAGAGTTGGCCCGTCTTCATCAGGTCGTAGTTGATGCTGCCAGGCTGGATGGCATCTATCAGGTCCACCACTGGCAAACTGCTGCTGATTACTCTGTCCTGATAACCAGCCGACACAAACAAACAAACAAACAAACACACAAACACACACACACACACAGTCTACGTCAGTGGTTTGCAAACCTTTAGCTAATGGCTTATAGCGTGTACATACAGTATACAATTGTATAAACCACCATGACCACCACTGAAAGGTGTATGCACATTTGATTAAAGCCATAAAAGATAGAAAAGGAGCAATAAAAGATTAAAATCAATAGATTTCCCAAAAATCAGAAATCGTCTTGGGACCACTACTTTCACAACCGCTGGCCGACATAATTGCACTTTGAGACCAGTTGATCTGCTAGTGTAATCACAATATTACATTATAATATTACATTGACAGTCTTTACTTGAGAAAAAAGGTTAATAAATCATCTGATTTTGTGACTGAGGAACCTGCTGTCCAAAAGTCTGCGCCCTGTTAATTTAAACTGTTTGTTCAGTTATAGTTATATTCAGTTATAGTTATGTGCTTTAAATAAAAATGCCATAATCAAGCAAAAATAGTGTTAGAAACCTTAAAGCTAGAAATCTTGCTCGTTTTTCCAGCCTCAGCCAAGGTTTTATTGACCCAGTTTACAATGATGTCATCGTTGGCTTTCTGTCCATCCCCCAAATCCTCTAAAACATTAAGCGTATATCTGAAAGAGAAATTGACACGTTTTATGTAATTACTACAGTGAATTAAACCTTTATCTGTGTGCTGCTCTTTTATCATCCTTACAACTCGCAATATCAGTGGAAAATAAAATTCACTGATTCACTGCTGAAACACAATGTTCATTGAGACAACTTTATATAAAAGGCTCAGTTAAAATACAAAATAATTTCCTTTTCAGCAGCATACTGTCATAATAACATTTTAGTTAATAACATTTTAGTTAATAACAAGTTAGATTAAGGGATCGTATCTTGGATCCCCAATAGCCTTGCTTTGACTATGCAATAGTCTTGTTTTCTGGGTCGGCGGAACAGTGAAATATGGCAAATGCATACGTATATGGCACAAGGATTGAAAAGTCAGACATTACATTTGCTTTCATCAGTTACCTACACTAGAATTACTATAGGTGTAATTTAGTTTATTTTTAGTTGCCAGTGTACCAATGTCAATTACAAAAAGTACAAAGTTGTGTTTAAGTGATGTGAAAATGTCTATATGAAGTTAACCTCCTCATCAGCTGCCACACCAGGGCCAGAGTCAGGGTAGAATTGCCATCGTGCAGGTCCTGCCCGCCGATACCAACAAGTTTGAAATTGGCTCCCAAGCCCAGATCCACTGCATAGTTGCAATTCTCAATCTAACAAGGACACAAAACAAAAAGATTCAGTTGAATAAAGTCTTATAGAGAGAACTGAAGGTAATCTCTTGTGAAATTCATTCAGTCACCTTTTTCATCTTGGTTCCAATCTTTGGGTAGGGTGGCTTGTTGACCTTGTTGGTCCAGTCAACAGGTACCTTAATTTTATCATAAAGTTGAAGGATGACTAGAGCATCTTGAAGGTCTCTATAAGACAACAACAACAAAATATATGTATATTTAAAACCAAGGATTCACACTTTTTTTTTTGAATTTTTGCTTTTTCATATTTTTAACCCAGTTTTATTGTCTCGTGGATAGAATAATATTTATATACTTTTTTTGCTACTTTTTTTTGTACTTAAAATCTTGCTGCGGGGGTGGGGGGCAAGGCTGACAATCATTGGATAAAAAAAAAAAAAAAAAGATAAATAAAATAAAAAAAGGTAATGTTATGGTACATACCCATACAGATGATTTACATGTGGGTTTACTCCTAGGGAATTCATCCAGTTCCGGTATGTTCTCTCCTCCCGTGTTTCACCTGTGTGTATAGAATTATAGTAGTGCTTAAAAGGCCAATCTGATATTTAAGCAAAACTCCTGGCTTCTTTACTGCCTTCTACATGTTTACATGCCTACCTTCCAGCAGTCCCCAGTCAATATCCTGGTTTTCAGGTTTGATTAAAGATGGGTATTTATTGAAGAGATTGGCCACAAAAGCAAGGTTCAGTTTTGGGTTTCCACTGATGACGTCAGTTGGGGTCACAAACTGACGACAGCCCAGCCTGTCAGCCTGCACCAGCATGGCCTCGGCCCTTTTCATGTCATCTTTCTCCTGAAAACACAGAGCGCAGATTTAGGGCAGAGCAGTAGGGACACCGATAAGACCCAGCCAATGGAAATAATCAACAGGAAATTATCTGCACATGAGCTTACATTAAAGCCGGCCATGCTAATGTCTATGCGTGGCTGGTCTTCCTCTGTGCCTTTTGGAGAGATTTGGTTCAGGAGGTGGAAATAGGCCTTGGAGTCCTGAAAGAAGACACGTTAACTGTAACATTTGTACTGGTTGGATGAAGAAATATTCTGGAAACACGGTGGTAAGAAGACTAAATTATTCTTCCATCATCATTCATTCATTATTGGGGGAATTTACACAGAAGGTGCTGGTGAAAAGTGCCATTGTGAAGATCAGGGCCTGTGTCTGATTGGACGACCTGCCATGAGGATTCCTGCAAGAGTTTTACTCCAAGAATTGCATGGTAAAAATAAAGAAAGCTTTTTAATTTGTAAACCATGAAGTACCACCACCAACATTGGGGTTTCTTTAGAAGATTGATGCATAAAGTTGCTAAATAAGCACAGGGCAGGCAGTTTGTTTCAATTCTTATGAAGCAAACACTAGTGGGGAGGTGGTGTAATTCATGTAATATTTAAATTTTAAGCACAGAACTTTAAAAGTAAATATTTCAGTATGTTAACACTTAAATAATTTCGTAAACAATTTCACACAATTGCAAAATGCAGTGCAAGCAAATATTTCTATACAATTACACAAAAATATTTAAATCTGGAATGGCACTGTAATATCTGAGCATTTGAAGAAAAAAAATTTTTTAATTTAAAAAATCCATACAAAAAACCCCAAAACAACAATCCAGTATGGGCCCTAGTTTCCGGGTCAAGACGCAAGCGAGTTCAAGGTGCAAGTCAATCTAAGGTGTGACCAATAATTTTTTGCTAATCTTGTGCCATTGCCTACAGATTCTGCACTCATATGTAGATACAGTATCTGTTTATAGAGATTATATACAATGTTTTCTTGTATATATATGTATGTTTATGGCCCCTCATACAACATAGAACATTTGCGAAGTTTGGTGAAGAACTATCATTTGGTTCAAGACAACAGATATTTTAGTTTTTCCACAAACTCACGAACCGCCATGAGGCCAATGTGCACAATATCTGTCAACTGTCAACGTATTTGGAAATTTAGATTAAAAAGCGAGTGCTTTGGGGGTTGGGTTGAGAACTTGTCGAGTAATCATACATGGAGACAGACAGAAACAGTTATTCCAATTTCCCTTTTTGGAAGCCCAATAATCACAGATACCTTCTACATAGAAGAGGACAAAAAAAACAAACAGGCCCGTGACAATAATGGTAAGCAGTCCCACCTTAATATCAGTGCTGAAGTTGTTGATCTTGTGCCAGCCTGCGTTATCCAGGTGGTAGTTAGCCCAGCGCAGAAGCAGCTCTTCTGGAGACAGCTTCATGAGGTCTTCCAGAGTCTCTCCCTCTCTCAGCAAGGCTGCCAATGCTGGGGGATGAGAAGGAGAGATGAGATTCCAATCCATTTCAGAAGCTATTTGACAATAGATGCAAAAAGCATCGCAATACGCAAAGCCCAACTCAAAGTGCATTATGCATCTATGGAGACTGTTTCTCTCACCTTCATTCCTGCTGAGCTCGATGTCTGCAAACAGCCCGATCTTGATGATCTGCCACAGCAGGCCCAGCACCAAATGGGGCTTCCCCTCCCTCAGGTCCAGTGCCCCGATGTTGACGACGTGGCAGCCGATGGCAGAGGCTGAATTCAGGGCCAGATTAAGATTTTCCTGTAAAATAGCGAGAATCAGCTAGATGGAGACTCACAAAGAAGCACGAAAGATTGCCATTGCTGGTTGTCGTAACAACTGACCTGTATTGTAAACGGTGTCAGCTTTTTCTTGTTTATGGTTCGCTCGTCAATAGTGTCTGGCACAGACAGGTTGATCATTTTACTGCGAGACCACAGGAAGTCAAACAAAAGGTTATTGTTATGATATGCTGCTATTTGTTCTTTGTACGCCACTTCAGTCAGTGAGGTAAGCTAGGCAAGGGAGGTCATTGTGTTACTGGCTTGAAAAACAAATAAATAGGTCTTACCAGAGCACGATACCATCCCCAACTGCCTTAAAGAGAGAGAGTGTGTTGGGGTTCATGGGCAGGACATGCTTGCAGTCGGGGTCATTCTCCAGAGCGGTGTTGATCCAGTTTACAAAGGCAAAACGCTCCTCCTCTTTAAAAAAGAAAAAAAAAATGATAGATAGATACAGAAAG
>JAOEHI010000006.1:2667315-2692684 GCA_025447815.1 Percopsis transmontana | reverse complement strand
TCAGAAGTCAGCGGGTATCGAACCAGCGGCTTTATGAACGCCAGACGACCTGCTCTACCCCCTGTGCCACTGTCGCCTGTTGCTTGGAGGTAGAGCGGGGCAGTTCCTTTTGCTGCCTTGTAGGCCAACACTTATGTCTTGAATCGCATGCGGGCTGAGATGGGGAGCCATTGAAGGTCTCTAAAGAGGGGGGTTACGTAGGAGTACTAGGATTTAAGATGTTTTTGTACATGGTTATGTTTCTTTCCCCTTTGTGTCATGTATACAAATGGTACCCAGAATTTGATTGGTTGTATTCTCCTGGTATTGCAACAGGTGTCCAGTTTATGTGGGACTGTTGTTGTGAGTCTGTGACGAAGGCCAATTCAACCCCTGGAACAGGCTGCATACTGGCACACTGCATGGGCCTTGGGAAGACTCTTCAGGTGTAGTAGTGGAAACTACACACACTACACACACACACACTCATGTGCTAACACCTGTTTCACCTGTATAAATGTAATCTAGAATTCTCTCTCCATCCAATACTTTTTGATTGAAATGGTCTGAATTGATAGTCGTTTACATCACTTTCTGTATTTTTGTACTCTGTTGTCCTTGCTTGGTTAAGTCATAGCTGTGTTTTATTTGATAGGTGGTAACATTCCTGCACACAATGCTGCAGTCACAGCATTTGAACTTCAGGACGGCGCTGGTGGTGTGTCCGCTCAACACTATCCTTAACTGGGTCAACGAGTTCCAGAAATGGCAAGATAACATGGGAAAGGACAGACTCAAGGTAGACAAACTAAACAAATATTACTAATTAAATTAAGATTATTCCCCCTTGCATAACTGCCCAGAGAATAGTGTGTTGAATATTTGTATTTGGAATGTAGGCCTGTCTAGCTCTTTGTATTACAATTAAGGGCTATATAAACCTGACTTAGATCATTTCACTTAACGTGTTACACTTTTACAGACATAAATCATAATGCATGCCATCTCCCCATTTCCTAAGGTATATGTAGTTATAAACCTGCTTATAATTTTCTTCTATATTTTTTCTTCTTTAAACAAACAAACATATTGCAGGTTACCGAACTGGCCACCATTAAGCGACCTCAGGAACGCCTTGAAGCTCTTGAGAGGTGGCAGAAAGATGGAGGTGTTATGATACTGGGATATGAAATGTATCGCAATCTGTCACTAGGTCGCAAAGTCACCAATGAGTATGTCAACAAGACCTTTCAAAGCATGCTGGTCAATCCAGGTAAATTTCTTCTAAAATGTTGCTGCTAAATGAATGGTTGTTTTCTAATATTGTATTATCAAACTACTTGGTGAGACTGCACACATTATTGATGGTGGTCTATTTTTCAGGTCCAGACTTTGTTGTTTGTGATGAGGGGCACATCCTGAGGAATGAAGCATCTAACATCTCCAAAGCCATTAATGCCATAAAAACACGACGGCGTGTGGTGCTAACTGGAACACCGCTGCAGAACAACCTGGTGGAGTGTAAGCCCACACTCCCATTCCATAAGATATAACTAGGCTTTGGTTGATTGCAGGGAATGTACATTTCTGATATCAACTACAGTTCTTATTCATATTTTTGAATAAAATATTTCACGTTCTGTCCCCCAAAGACCACTGCATGGTTAATTTCATCAAGGAGAACCTTCTTGGCTCGCTGAAGGAATTTCGAAACCGTTTCATCAACCCTATAAAGAATGGCCAGTGTGCCGATTCAACTCCCAGAGACGTGCGCATTATGAAGAACCGTGCACACGTTCTACACGAGATGTTATCTGGTTGTGTCCAGGTAAGAACGTTAGCCTGCTTATATATTTTATCTGTCTGCTTTCAAACCTTATCTCCCCCCTTCATCAGATGTCTCTTTGCTTCCATAGAGACGAGATTATTCGGCCTTGGGACAGTTCCTGCCTCCCAAATATGAGTATGTTCTGGCAGTGCGGGTGACCCCACTCCAATATAAGTTGTATCGCTACTATCTTGACCATTTCACTGGTAAGCCTCTGTGATATTCACAACAATATTCAGTTGTGAATTGACCATAAAAGTAGTGTTGTCGGTGTTGTGTTGTCAAACTTCCTCTCTGAAAAAATCATTATGAAAAACAAGCCAGTCAGATTCGGCCCTAGGTGTGACATCATTTCTAGGTTGTAACCGATTGTCTATAGCCAATCTTGCCACTCCCAGAAAGATAGCCAATCAACTTAGGGCATGTTAAAAAAAAAAAGTGCAACAACTTAAAGGGACTGTTCAGATGGTCCAAAAAGACCAAAATTAGAATGGAATAAAAGTTCAGAATTACTACGAGGGTTTTTCCACTATTTAATCAACAATGTCCATGTTTTGTGGTGTATCTATATATAAGACATAGAATAATAGGACCAACGGTGATGCTGTATTTAATATTGGGAGGTTTCACTGAGGTAGGAGAGCTGATGAAGATGTGTGCTTGTTTTCCAAGCTGTGGATGGCACGGGTAATGGAGCTCGACCCAGGGCTGGAACAAACCTCTTTAAGGACTTTCAGATTCTTGGCAGAGTGTGGACCCACCCCTGGTGCCTCCAGCTTAACTACATCAGCAAAAAAAACAAGGTTAAAACCATTGTTTACTTTAATACAAGATGTTGTACTAATGCCATTAAGCCCCAGTTATCACTTGTATCACTGTTCTTTTAAAAACAGGGACATTTTGAAGGGAAGAATAAGATTAAAGCTGCTGCTCTCTTGAGGGGTGATGAATCCACTGTGGCTGAGAGGTCAGTTGACATTGCTTTTACACATAGCGTGTATTATCTGACCACTGGGAGGCAGAGCGACACCACACCACGCACACATACATATGGGGGCTCTAGGGGAGCGCGTGCATGTGCTTGCCTGTATGTGCATGCCTGTATGTGCATGGGTGGGTGCATTTCATCCAATCACATTCATTCAATTGAAATCCTAACACAATGCTCTACAACTCTGCTAGTTCTTCTTAAACTGAGGCATTTTATGTTGATTAGAGGCAAAGCACTAATTGCACTACTTTTGCAAATACCCTGCCCAAAACGTGAGATTTGAAAATACTCTGGCAATGATACTAATCTGGAATATACACTATTCTTCTAAACCAAAATTAAAGTTTAGTCATTAAATCGATATTGAACTTTTGTTGAACCCTCTACAAGGTATCTTCTTAATATGCTGCAAAAGAAATCCTGTGTTTGCAGACTGGAAACTATCAGTTCTTTTCATCCTCCATTAACTAACATTGTTTCTTAAAAACATACTTTTATCGTGTCTAGAAAGCTGATCCCGTCTCTACTGGTAGTGTGTATTCTGAAGTTACTCCGATTTGGAAGATCACATTATAGTTGTGTTTAATTAATGTACATTTACATTTTGGATTGAAAATTGAAACGTACCTTAAATGAAACTCTAAAGAAACAAACCAGAGTAATTTATACATACAGTATTTATATTATTTAATTTAAGGTACATTTCAGTTTTAATTGATCAATTATTTATTTTGAATTCTGTTATTAAAGACAAAACATTTATGTTAATTCTACTTATCTTATATCTTATGTTGCTGTCTTTTGTTTGGCGTAGGCGAGATACCCAAACCAATGTGTCTGGACAACAACAAGGCATTGCAGTGGGAGATGGTATTTTTTATATGTAGACCAGCAAATAATGTGTCAGGTTTATGGGATTATAACGCGAGTACTAAAATGATGTGCCCTGAACTAACTAAACAGCAGAGAAGGCAGCCAGCAGCTCAAGGGCTGATGGCCCATCTGAAGACTGGTACAAGACCATGCTGTCTGAAAGAGATGCCTTCATCTTGGAGCACTCGGGGAAGATGGTGCTCTTATTTGAGATACTCAGAATGGCAGAGGAACTGGAAGACAAAGTGTATGTCATAAATTTGTTCCCTCTTCTTTTGTGACCTCAAACCAATACTGAACTTTTAATAAAGCCACTATATCTTACAAATACTGTAGTTTACATACCCGCTAGTCTTTGGGCGTGAATGCTGGTTGTATGTATTCTCAAGTTAATCCTGTATGCAAAAGAAAATTGGTTTAATTTAAAATTATATATACATATTTAAGGTTTTAATTTTTTATCTAGAAATGTTTGTGGGTTTGTGTGGTAAGCTATGAAATTCAAGGTTTAAAAAAAATTCAGAACCGCTTTAAACCAAGCAACTAACAACCAAGTTATCCTGGCCCATTGTTAAACTGTCTATAATTTGTTTTATTTTTTTGTTTTTTTTTTCATTTTTAGGTTGGTTTTCAGTCAGTCCTTGATCTCACTCGATTTCATAGAAGATTTTTTGGAGTTTGCGGACCGTGCCAGAAAGAGCCAAGACACATCCCCATACAAAGGTGTCTCTCTTTGTATGTACTTCACCCACTGTCCTAGTTGTTTATACGGTGTTATTAATCATTTTGCTTCATTGGTGTGACCCTGCAGGGGCAGGCTGCTGGGTTAGGAACACTGACTACTATCGTCTTGATGGGACCACTAGCGCCACCTTAAGGAAAAAGTGGGCAGAGGATTTCAACAACACTACCAATGTTCGGTACACGTACTCTCTTGACTGCTCCCCCAGGCTATATAAAGATTACAGTGGTACTCTAACTGTGGGTCAGGACCCCACAAAGGGTCCCAAGATACTTTAAGGCCATGAAGTATTTGTAATTACTAATCTAATCTTTTGGTCATCTTTAATAAAATGAATACCAAAAATGCATACATCTTTAGTGCAGTTTAGGTTTATCACTGCTGAGTATATTTTCTCCACCAATCTTGAACTAATCTCTGCCCCCCAGTGGTCGCTTGTTTCTCATCTCCACAAGAGCTGGTTGTCTTGGAATTAACCTGGTGGCAGCCAACAGGGTCATTATCTTTGATGCGTCATGGAATCCCTCCTACGACATGCAGAGTATCTACAGGGTCTACCGCTTCGGTCAGCTGAAGAATGTCTATGTGTATCGCTTCTTGGCTCAGGTAATCTCACTGGCCCATGTTAATCATAGGGGGCTCCAGTCTAAATACAGTATATTGTATATGTACGTATGTAAGATGGGTATCTAATCAAGTCGGATTGAAGATGAGATGGTTTGTTTTGGGAGATATATTTTTGTCGGGGGAATCTATTTTCATAATTTCTAAATGCAAATTAGCTAAAACAACATAAAAATTCTCGTTGGCTTATTTTCAGACTAGATCTGAGATTCATCTTAACAATGCGATAAGAGCATTGTATTTGTACTTCCTAATGCCGAAGCTCTGACAAGGTAAAAGCTCTAGCTAAATGTCAGCCTTCTGTTCTGCTTCTACCTCCAGGGTACCATGGAGGAGAAGATCTACGATCGGCAGGTTGCGAAACAGTCTCTGTCGTTCCGGGTCGTGGATCAGCAACAGATCGAGAGGCACTTCACCCTTTTTGAGCTTACAGAACTCTACATGTTTGAGCCAGACCTTTTGGATGACGTCAACTCTAAGAAGAGCAAGAGGACCACCTCCGTGTTGCCCAAGGTCAATACTAGTCCTCCCTTTATTTTACAACAATTGCTTAAGGCCACCGTAGACCACACAAACAGATTGAGGGACTTCCAGTACAGTGTAACTTGTATGTCCAACCGTCACAGGATGTGGTCCTGGCAGAGCTGTTGCAGGACTGTAAGGAACAGATAGTGTCCTACCATGAGCATGAGTCCCTGCTGGACCATAAAGCAGACGAGGAGCTAAGTGAGGCTGAACGCAAGGCTGCCTGGGCTGAATATGAGGCAGAGGTAAAGACACACATCATTCCTCAATAAAGAAAACACAAAAACATTTATAGGTAGAACTGTCTTGTTGACATAATTTCTGTTCTCCATTTGAATGCGAGTATTAAAATGTGTGAATCTTTTTACAACCCAGCACGCATTGTTCTTGAACAAACAGTCAACTCCTGCTGGCATTCCAGTTAAACAACATCTTTTAAGCCAGAATAACCTGAACAAGAAGACCAATGAAGAGCTGATGGTATGACAGGCCTATTTTGTGGTGAAATGTCTTCTATCCACAGTTTATTTTATTGTAAATATATTGTAAATGTATGTGTGTATATATTATACACATATATTATGTATAATATATTGTATATTATGGTACAATGTATTGTAAAGCAGTTTTGTCGTGTACTTTTTTTAGTCAATAGATTATATAATGACACTGATATATATATATTTTTTGGAAATTTCTGTACAGAATTTGCTAAGCAGCAGCAGAGCAAAAGTAAATGCAGCTGCCATGTCATTGAAGTCCATTAGGCCCTTATCCCTGCAGGACTACATGTCACAACTGGTGAGTTATCGATTTTCAAGCTTCATGGCCACTTGTGGCTGTATTTTACAATCGTTTTGTTTCCACTCCATGCTTTACAGAAGCAACAATACCCAGAAATGCTTGAAGAACAACTCCGATGTAACGCTGAGAAATGTAAACAGGCATATGAGAGTGAGGGGCAGCGTAGATACACAATATATAAAGATGTTCTGGCAAAACAACAAGAAGTAAGTCCCATGATTTTCTTTGGGTTTGAAACTCATTAGTTGTTCTTTAACTGTTCTAATGTCCCTTGCTCACCCCACTGTAGCTCACGCTGCATATCCAGACCATACTGAGCAGTCGAAAAATGAAGTTGGTTGTCCCTGGGAGTGTTGGGACCCCTAACCTGGCAGAGCAAGACTAAGTGTTGTAGTTGGACTGGTGTGGGAAATAAAGATTGGGTTCTATTTCCCAACTTGACTTGAATAAGGTAGCACCTTAGTGGAAATACTGATGTTGTGAAGAGGTTTCCTATTAAGAGTCATACATATTGTACTGTGGGGCAACAACTAATGTTTTTAGGTTCAGGTTCATGCTCTATTTTTCAGATCTGAAAATTATGTGAAAAACTTTATTTTAAAATTGTTATATTGATCATATTTTTTTCTACTGTATAGTACTGCAGCACTATTAGTAAATGATGTTTGCACATTCATGGGATTTTTGTACATTAAACAGAATGACACTAAGTTACTTCTAATGCAAATAATAAAACAATAAAGAAAAGTGGTTTATTGTAAGGTTATCTTTAAATTGTGTGAATGTTATACATCAATGGGCTTCTGTCCAGATACTTTGTAATTCCAAAGCGTTTTCAGTATTATTTATTAATTATATTTTGATTTGTCTGTTTTAATAAAGAATAAATAATTGAGTACCAACATTAAAAACAGTCCTTAAAAATTAATTTGACTTTTGCGTCTGAGGAACCAAGAACTGCCTAGGAGAATGTGGCTGAGGAGCAACAACCAAAAAAATAGGGAAGAGAAAAGAATGAAGAATGTTTTCAGTAAGTAGAAAATAATCTCCTATGTATTTAGTGTTGTGGCTATGGCTGGGATTATCCTCCTGATAGCTGCTGTAGTCATTTCTATTGCTTTACTTTAACTAAGAGTGCCACTTTGTGTTTCTGTAGAATTGCCAGGAAGTCACGTTAAATATCTTATTCTTCCTAATGACTGACCTTCCACACCAGTGGAGACAGGGTGTCCCTTTGTGACAGGTCTTGTCATGTTTAATACTCGTTGCTAAATAGATCAGTTGTTTATCCCAAGGACTGACCTTCCATACCAGTGCGGCCATAAAAGTAATAAAAAGCATAGTAAAATAAACTAAACTAGCAATGACTACTTAATTATTCTTGGTAATCATTACTCTTATACGGGTACAGGAAGGAGCTGCAGCTACCCCTGCTGGCGAGGAAGAGATTTTGAAGCAATGTTTTGAATCGAAGCTTGACACCACCGCGCATTGTGGACACTGATGGTACTGCAGCCGGGTGAACCAGCTCGTCCTTCATTCCCATAAAAAATGAGCCATTTTTACTGATACAATACATTTTTTCCTTTCCCAGGCAACGTGATACCCACGTCTAGAGTGTTTCAGAGACAGCACTAAAAAGTGAGCACAAATTAACACTGCTGACAGTCAATAAAGAGAATATTAGCTTTTGAGTAGCCTACAATTGTATCTTGTGATTATAATGGCAGCCAACGGATCCTATTCAGCTATAGAATTAACTCATAGCCAGTGTGTGCTGTGTGGTGTTTTGAAAAGTAAGACTGTTCTCATTGTAAATTTGTGGCAGGTTCATGGATGCTGAGCCTTTTGAGTTTTGGATGCTTCGTTTTAAAACGTCGCTTTAATTTGCATGGTTTCAAGCGGTTAGCAGATGTTCCAGCTACTGTAAAGCCAGACTGAAGATAACTATTGTCAAACTCGGACCTTCGGAACTTTTTTCAGAAGAGACGGTGGTGATGAGTCATCAGAACTCCTATCCACCCTATATTGACCTACACTAGCTTGGCGACGGTTAGTGAATTCAACAGTCGAAATAGCTCTGAAACTGCTATATAAACAGGAAGTAGGCATCATTCAACCTCTGATCATGACAGGCAAGAAAACAATCAGGAGAAAGCTTTGTCGCGGCCAATCAAAAATATAGCCAAAAACATGAAACCCATCTTTGATGGAATTTGGTTTAAAACATTTTTAAAACAGCACAAAAAAAACTGGTGACTTGTCTCTTCGTGACATGTAACAGATTTGTTTATATTTAAAATATTTGAAATATTTAAAATATTTTATAGAGATAACTATTCCATGTTGTGAGGTGAGATCCAGGTTCAGAGTGGAAAATATTAAACTTCAGTGCATTACATGTCAGTTGTCCATCATTTTTAGTACATAAATGTTGAGGCTCATTTATATACACCGATAAAAAGGAAAACACATATGCTCATAACGACAATATTTAGTTTTTTTTTCTCCTAAAGAAAAGATTTCTGGAACATTAAAAAAAAAAGAAATTCCTTTATACGTATATATATATATACACACATTTACAAAAACAACCTAAAATCAAATGATAATAAAAAAAAATGTATTTATGGATGGTAGTGTTATATACATTTAGCCATTGTAATTGGGTTGCCTTGTCCTAAAACAGCAAGGAACTGTGCAGTAACCACACACAAAGTTTAGTACACAAGAAGTAGAGGGATGAATTTCACTAGGGTTGCTACAGGAGTCCAAGAATTCCAAAGCACAGTAGTCACAACAACAAAAAAACTATTTGTAAACATGTTGTAAAGTAAGCCTTGGTGACAAACTGCATAGTCAGAATATTTTAAAAAATGGTTCTGGGTTGAGCACTGAGTTATGCTGTGGTCTTTAGTTTCCTGTGTCCAAATCCCTCATGTATTCCTGAAGCGCCTGTAGCCTGGCATCGATCTCTGACAGTTCAGTGCCGGTATCTAGGGAGCTTTCTACTGTTCGAGGGGAAGAAATAAGTTTAGTAATAAAAGGTTTGTGTTATTTGGAGGCTAGCCTCTGTATATGGCCACATGATTCACAAACCTGTCAATCATGAAAAATGTTTAAGACTGATCATGAGTTACCTTTGTCTAATTTCCTCCTGTATGTGGGAGTGCTACACAACGGTTTCTTGGTCAAAAGGCTTCCCCGAGACTAGAAATAGACACTCCACCAGTTAAGCATCAATCAAGAGCAAAACAAAACGGTAGCAAAAAAAATATATATAAACTACGAGTATAGGTAAAATAATGTAACTCACCATGCTAGGACCATTATAAGTTGGTTTTCTTCCTCTGAAAACAAAAAATGGTCTTTAAAAGCAAGCCGTTTAGGTGAAACCGTAATCATGCACTTCCTAAAGTATCAAAAGCTACAACACAAAAATAAGTTGTTCATGGATTGAGGGGGTCATAACATTAAGCATAAAATAACAGCATAACCAATTGTAATAAAAACAACCATGAACACCATCGAAATGCATACTGTTCACATTTTAATGAACATTATAACAGGTATATAACAGGTAGCTCAAATCAAGCGATCTGATTGGTTCATAGTAGTGGTATAATGAGTGTGTACAACGGCCATGACGCCAAATTCCTTTGCACAGATCTGTATCACTCCACGACAAAATGCCATTAGCAAACTGGCTAGCTGGAAACTCCAAACGTAATAGAAATGGACACTCCAAATGTAAACTTCGACCTCACTTGACAATGTTTGGTAAGTAAAATAACCGATGCTAGTTTGGGACAGTTTTTTCAGTGGCTGCACAATAAACAGCAACATGCAAATAAATATAAATAAATAGTCAAATATAACTTTATTTTTGCCATACTTGGCAATCGTTTTATAAAAGCAATAGCTCATGACAGGCCATGGTATACGCTTATTATAATCACATCCTTAACTTAATTATAACAGTAGCTTAAAAATTATATCTCGCAACCCCCCAAAACACCAGCTAGGACATTGGGGCGTCCTGAATCACACTTTAAAAACCACTGTTTTACTAGACTGCATCTAAGGCATTGCCTTACCTGGACATGAGATCTTTGGAGATCTCCTCCATGTCTACCAGGGAGCTTTGAGAGGAGTGCCTACTCCTGCGCTCCACAGATAAACTCCGCCCTCGGCTGCCAGACCGGCTCATCTGAGGATAGGCGTCCCTCGAGCGCGAACGCCCCCTCTCAGGGACAATGGGTGATGCCATTTCTCTGCGGACTTTCCTCTGTCTGATAGGGAAGACAGTGTTAAAACTCTGGATCTCTCGAACATACAGGTTTTCTATTTGCAAAAGTTGCGGGGGGAAAAAAGAAGGTCAAAGCCTTTCCCAAAAGCAGAAAGAAAATACAACCAACTTTATGAGGTCAGCTTCATTCTGTCTGCGCTGTCTGTCTTGGATGTACGCTGTTGGGTCAAAGCGTGGAACATGTGATCCTGTAGGTGCGCATGGGAAGATTATGGTCTTAAATTCATTGCTTAATTATACCAGTTAGCCTTACTCATTACACTATTTTCACTAAATGCACTTTTAAATGTCCTCTAAATTATATAGAAAAAACAAGAAGGGAAGACAATCTAAACATTAGCCTAAGATTATGTTGGATTTAAAAAATATATTATTACTGGACTAATATTGTACAGTGTTAAAGAATGACAACCTTTTAACCCATGTCTTGTGCTTTAAATTATTTTACAATAAGATGCGAGGGAATGGCTACAGCATTGGATCAGATCATCAGATCATCAGTTGACTAAATTAAATTAATATAATGTAAAATTATTGAAAATACTGTGAGAGTATTTTTTCCATATTATTTCTCCATGGAAGTTCAGACACACAAACTGTTATTTATTTATTTTATTTTTTTACTAATTTTGTGTCTGGAACCAACAGGAAACATTCAGTTGTTTTTAAAGGTCACCTATAGTAAAATTCAAGCTTTTCCAGTTGTAAGGTCAGTTTTGTTGTCTGAAGGGGCACAATAGGGCAGAATAGGTTTGTGGTTAAGGTGTTCGACTCCCAGCCAAAAGGTTGTTGATCCCCTACCAAGCAAGAAGCATAACTCCTACCTGCTCCTTAATACTGTAATTGTACTCACTGCAAGTTGCTTTGGATAAAAGTATCTGCTAAATGACGCAATTGTAATTGACTAATTCAAAAATCTGTCTAACATGTAATTTAGCTCATATTTCTCTCTTAAAAAATTGTGTTAAATAAGCAAGTCAGATTTGGCCCCAGGTGTGACATCATTTCTGGATTGTAACCAATCGTCGCTGACCTATCCTGCCAATCAAGGAAAAGTGCAACACCAACTGAAATGTTCTGCTTGATGGGGGAAAAAAATCTGTTCAACATGACAGATTTAAACATATTTAAACTTCAATTCTAGCTTTTAGAACGTATTAGTTTCTATCAAACATTTGTTAGCAAACTACACACAGACAACACAAAACATAACAGGTGTTTCTGTTTCTGGAGTTAAATACCGTTATTTCCAGGTTATATACATGTCCATGTCCATGTCCACTGATCAACAGCTGATTTAATTACACCAGCCTAATCAGTCACAGTATAGCCCAAGTACACTACAGCAGCAAAATACATGATAAAATACATTAAAAAAATACAATACCTGTAGGAGAAGGTGATGGCCTAGGAATTCGAGCGCGAGGCCCTGAGGAATCTGCTCTCCTTCCTCTTTCCTCTGACCGCTGCAAGCTATACTCAATCCTCTCTCTCGATCCTGAGCGAGCCCTGGGTGCCACGAGCCCTGACCTCCGCTCACGGGACAGCGAACGATAGACGTTAGACTCATTACGAGAACCAGCGTTGCGAGAGCGAACAGGAGTCACTCTGCTATAATACACACATGACGTGAAGAGGTCAGATGGACAGGAGGTTGAAAAACATGTTGACAACATGTGAATGAGAGAATGAGTGCATGGAAGAGAGAAAAAAAGGTTTAAAGCTATACATGATTAGATTGTCTAACCCTCTTCGTAGTAATGCCAGCTCAGTGGTGAGATTCTTTACACGAATGCGGAGAGCACACTCTGATGCTTTCATATCCTCCAACTAGACAAAGCAAAAAACAATAAGAAAATGGTTTAAAAAACTAAAAAACAAAAGATAATCCAAAAAAAGCCAGAGCTTTATTTGATAAATACTTTCATTAAAAAGGTACACTCCTCAACTGGTGTATAACTCCCAGAGAACGGCAAATATCCGCCCCAGCTAACTGTTTTAAGTTTGAAACACAACTGTGCATGAAGGTGCACAGTGGGTGTCTCAGCATGAGGTATGGGAGGTGTATGAGTGTTTCAAACCAAAAACAATTGCGTGTTTGAAATGCTGGCCTCAAGCACAAGAGTAATGGAGAGCTTAAGTGGAGCAAGATCTTATTTTGCAGACACGCCACAACTACGCTGCAGTGTGGGTAATGTAGTTCACAGTCTTCTGACAGTTAGCTTCTCAGGAGTGATTTGAAATAAACCAAAATGTTAAGTTAAACACATACTTATACACAGTTACACAGTTAAGTATACATACAGGAGAAGAATTTGGGCGATTCACACGATTCTGTGGAGCTGTAGTTGGACAATTTATGCTAGATTCCAACCGGGGTTAAATAAATAAGTAGATCATGGAGTAATAAGGCTGCACCTGCTCCATCAGGAGACGATGCTCTTGAATTCTTTTGCTGGCAGAGCGTTGGCTTTTAGCCCTCTCCTTGAGAAGCTGCTCCTCCAGGGTCCTCGCCACATCTCGGCCTCTCCACGCCTCCCTTCCAGACATGGGACCCCCTCCGCCTACCCGCAGCCTCTCCAGAGCATGGGCCATAGCCTCCTTCTCCTCTTTCATAAGAGCCAGTCTTGCAAAAGAGATAGCAGAAATGTCTCCTCACATCTGCAAGGCTAATTGGACAGCATTGGCAGCATAAATAAAAATAAATAGTTTCAACCAACTCTGCTCGTAGCCGCTGGACCTCCAGTTCTGCCGGTTTGTGGCCTCCGTGAGAGGCTAGGGCATTGAGCTCACTCCTCAGGGCTCTGATTTCCCTTTGCAGAGCAGCTGGGTCAGGTTTACCCTGGAAGGGCAAGGGTAAGGGGTAGTGTATCCTGTGGACACAATATATCAGAGTGCTTATTGACATATACATAACATTTGTGGTTAAAAGAGGTCATGCGCCTTCCCTCTTCTCATAAAGCATGAAAATATATAATCAACCATGAACATAATTAAACATGCATGCACATTTTAATAAAGATAATAAAATGAGATTTAAAACAGTCCACTAGAGACACAAACCTGTCAAACTCCACCGTATAGATAAGGATAAGGTATCTTTTGGCACTGAGAGCAGGAGACTGCTGCTGGCCGCGAGGACGACCTACAATCCCAGCCTTTCTGTTGCGTAGTAGCTCCAGGTCGGCGTAGGTCAGCAAGTCAAGGGTAACAGAATCGCTCGTCTGCAAGAAATTTCAAGTCAAACGAATGCTGTCAAATAGCCCAAGTACATGATGTTTTTATATTCCTTCCCAGCCTTTACAATTACAATTAGATCATTTAGCAGACGCTTTTAACCAAAGTGACTTACATGATGCTTCTACATGGGGCATATAGGGGTTAGGCATCTTGCTCAAGGATGCTTACAGGTAGGCCACCTCCGGGGATTGAACCCAAAACCTTCTGGCTAGGAGTCCAACGCCTAGACCACTAGACTATCCTGCCCCCAGCCTTTCATATGCAGTAACTAACACCAGCCTTTCATATGCAGTAACTAACACCATACAAATGTTTTATAAACATACATTTATTGTTCACCAACCATTTTAGGACACTGGTATGCAAATCAAATGCATAGAGATAGAATCTTCTATTTCTTCTTACAATTTCGATGCGCTTGTCACTGCTGAACTACAAGTAATTTCCCTTTACACATAAAAAGCCTACCTTTTTAACAGCAGATTCCAGCATGCTACAAAAAATTGGAAATTGCTTGAAGTTGCCAGTTTTACGGGTGAGGTCCTCAATATCTACAAAAGCATAGGTTAAGAAGAAGGTATTTTGAGTCGCTGGTGACATTCATTTTAATCTTAATATTAATCATCTTACTTACATGCAGGCTCAAATTCCCCCCTCCACTGATCAGCTGTGACTGAGTCGGAGATCTCCGCAATTAGTAGATTTTCCTCCAATTCTATTTTTACAGCAAACTCTACACCTCTGAACACCATATCCTCCATTACTGGCGAGCCCACCTCCATTGCTCTGGACCTGTATTGAACAGGAAATGTTGGGCTAAATGGAGCAACAAGAGGGCTTTATATCAGCTAACTCTATTTAGAAATCAGCCAGCTATAAGGCAGGCCTATCCCATTAATTCCTGGTCTCCCAAATGTTTTAACAATCCTGACACCTAAATACTGTACACGGTGGGGGCGGTAGAGAGCAGTGCTAATCAATTTTAAAAGTTGTACTTCGTTTTAGTGAAGCAAGTACTCCGGTGGATCTGATCTATGCCATATTTACCAGTGCACAACAAGATTTCGAAAAAGGTGTTCTTGGAGGTATGTTTGTAATAAATCCGAGAGAACTTTGAAAATCTACCAGTTTTATAGGTAACTCATGATCGGGATATATAAAGAAAACGGATCGACGTTAACGGTAGTCCTCGTATTGCCTTATTCACAGGGTGTGGGCAGTTACCGTCGCTCATTGTCTACAAAACTGTACGGATCTAGAAAAGAAACTAAGGCCACGCTGCAGATATTATTATATTATAATAACAAAAATGCTTTAGTTTGAGGTTCGGCTAGCTAGCTAAACGTTAGCATGTAAACTATTACTGCAGATGACTTCATAGCTAGGTTTGTGTCAACTAAATATCGCTATTCATTTATTGTAAATAAAAACATAAAGAAACGTGTTACCCTGCGTTTCAACGATGCTCTTGAATCAAGTAACCGTACCAACAATTACCTATGCGTTGAAAACATTGCTTTTGGTTACTAGTACCGGTACACGCTTGCCCGGCTCCAAAACAATTTGTAAGCCGCCGCCAATGACGACTGGAGCGGCACAACAACCGGGAACGTTAAATTCTTCTTCGCCTTTTTCACTCTCTTCTTCTTCTCATCTGTTCTCTTTCGATTTACTTCTGCTGCTGTTGGTCCTCCTCGACCTAGTCGTTCTTCTTCTTGTAATATGTGTGGCAGAGACGGACAGAGACCGTAATGCTGCCCTCACCTGATAATAAAGAGTCATTTGACTAACTAATGTAAATTAAATCTAATGTAAATTATTTAATTTTTCACTTTAAATCTCTCCCCTCTCTCCTCTGCCTTCATGCACATCTATAACCCCCAATTATTGCATATATATTATATTATATTATATTGTTGGTAAAACAATTTGTTAGAAGTTATTCATCTTGCTATAGATAATTTCTTCATAATTTGTAAACAGGTCATGCTCATGTAATGCCTGCCATTTTATTGCGTGAACCTGGGGTTATGGCCGCTTTGTTCAAAACAAGTGCTCTCTGTAAATGTTTGATAAATGTGAGCACCTGTTGTGTAAGATTGGAGTGCTGTTACCCCTCCTCCACATAAACGACTGTTTCCATGGAGACACTCACCCTTAAGGAAAAAGTTACCAAGTTACTGAGTCTGAAGTCTGAGGTCCTTTCTGTCAGCAGAGACGGCTAGCCGAGGAATGTAAGAAGGCATGTGTGCTAAAGAATTACTCTCCCTATGCAGAACACCACATGGAAGAAACACAAAGGCCTGGGAACTTCGCCTCTCTCCATGCCCCCGAAAGAAGCACAGCAGTGGCTACAAGTGGTTGGACATGCAGGTTTGTTCATATTGTTGTGTTCTTGCTTTGCGTTCGCCAGTGGCTGGTCGGAACACTACATTAAAGGTGCACTCCGCAAAAGTTTCTGATTTGAAACTCGAGAGAGCACATGCCCCTACTTCACCTCAATGCTGAGTGGTGACTGACACTCCTCTCTACCCCACTCAGAGCTCATAGGCTCACATCTTCTCCACCCCTCCCCCCACAGCCACGTGCACAGTTGTGTATAAAAACATAAACAGTGAGCTGGGGAGGAAATTTGGGGTTCTGGGGGTGCTATACCTTTAAGAGACAACGGTATGGCATCTCTATCCTGTTGTGTTCTAAACTGTTCCCTCTTGCCATGCGTGCTGTTGCAGACAGCTTCCAGGTTGGGGAGTATGGAATGCTCCTGAAGAGGTATTGTGAGGGGGAACAGCTGTGCTTCCAGAAGCTAATGGAAGACACCCTGAAACCCTTTGTGCCTGCCTATCATGGAGTGGTGCCGCACGAGGCGAAGGATTACAACATGATGGACAACCTGCTGACGCATTTCAACACACCTGCCATCATGGACTGCAAGATGGGTAGCCGGTAGGTGTGGAGAAAGTTAATGTTTCTAGCCATATCACATGCGGTGCATAATTGTTTGAGGTTTGGAGTGGCGGACGCTGACAGCGGGGGTGCTTCCTCTCCAGTACGTACCTAGAGGAAGAGCTGTCAAAGGCTCGGGACCGGCCCCAGCCTCGTAAAGATATGTACGAAAAGATGGTGGCTGTGGACCCCGAGGCCCCCACAGCCCAGGAACAAGCCCAGCAGGCGGTACTCAAAACCAGATACATGCAGTGGAGGGAGACTCTGAGCTCCACAACAACACTGGGATTCCGCATTGAGGGAGTCAAGGTAAACTGTAAAGATAACTATTAGGCATCTTGTCATATCTTACTTTACTTTTCTTTACCTTACCTTATGTCTTACCAAAAAAAATATTGAAAACATTGAAATGATTTAATATACAGTATACTTGGCTTTGCAATCGTTTTTTTTGTTGCAATAGTTATTGTTTTTATGAAGTGATAAAAATCCTAGGTCTATATTCATTAACTGTCAAAAAGATGTCGAAATTACTATCACAATATTGCTTGTGTCTCAACCAAAATGTAATGAATATGTATACATAGCATATAACACTGTATGTCTGTGTATGCCTGTGCAGAAGGCAAATGGAGTGTGCCACACAAACTTTAAAAGGACAAGAAGCAGAGAACAAGTGACAGAAGCACTTACAGATTTTGTTGATTCCAACCCCAAGATATTGGTGAGTCTGGTTGTGTTTCAGTTACATGGACGGTTGTTGAGATTCCAATCATGGTTTTTGTAAGATTCTCTCTTTCCCTGTAGGGGGGATATCTGCTACGATTAAAACAATTGCGTCAGGTGTTGGAGAACTCACATTTCTTCAGAACACATGAGGTGAGATCCTTCCCATTTTCCTGATTTTGATTCTGGGAAGTATAAAATTCCACATTAAGATGAGACGCCTCTTTCTCCAGGTGGTGGGAAGCTCCTTATTATTTGTGCATGATGAAACCGGGAAAATGGGAGTCTGGATGATTGATTTTGCAAAAACAGTGGCCTTACCTTCTCCTCTCACCTTGGACCACCGCACAACCTGGGTGGAGGGGAATCGAGAAGATGGCTACCTGTGGGGTTTGGATAACCTTATTGACATACTTGGCAACATTTTATCCTTACTCACCTAAATTCACACAAATTGACCAAAATGACCCTCTAACCCTAAGTAAACTACATACTGTATATACATGGCTCTGACGAGCGGGGGAATGGCTACAGTCCTGAAACAGTTGAAAACTTTAAATTTGAACAAAATAGATTTAGAAGATTTAGCAGCAAAATGTTGTAAATTAAACAGAAGTCCTATTTGAGTAACAAAGAATGCACACAGGCAATGACTTGTCACATAAGATTTGACACTACTATGCTATCGTATGCTGTCAGAGAACATTGCACCTACACACTATGAGCAAAGATAAATACACTGGAGTTAATTCTACTGCTTATTTTCCACAATAAGCATTAACAGGACATTCTGGCATCCCAGAATACCTTGCTGCACAAGCCCCACTGACTAGAGCTGTCTGTACAGGTACACCATTCCAGTTTAAGCTAGCCCTCACCATACATATCATCAACAATAAGATAATATGAAGCCTGAGTCTAGCTTGAAATGGCCTGCTCAGTAGTTCACAAGCTGCATTTTATCAAGACGGACAGGGAAACGGCCTGTTCTCAAAACAATAACAGCTAATGAACAGCTCAATATCAAATGTTCTCTAAGTAAAAATTGACATTCATCTGAGGCACCTATGCCTTTTTACTTCATCGATGGGTGTTTCTGTCATATTTTGTGTTCCACGATCTCTTATACCTTTTACTGTATATTTGAAGACTATGGCTGGAAGACCACCAAGATAGTGATCATTTCCTATCAATGCATCTGCACAATTTTTTGGTGCTTTCACAACTACCTATCTTGCTTTTAACTTGCTGGCATGCTGTATTTTATAGAGTTTTCAATGTAGTTCCCCTGTTTATGTACCCTCTTTCTCAACTAGAACATTAAATCAAAGATCAGTGTCTTTTTTTTAAAACAAAATTTGTGTCCCAGTGCCTTTTTAATTTGAACATAATCCACATTTTCATTCCATTAATTCCAAATGCATTATTATACACCCAGATATATATTTTTCATTGTGCGCTGATTCATCATATTAGTATGATAATATTACTTATCATATTAGATTCAAGGTCATGGCCAGGGATACATTGGTGTCATGATTCTACTGCTAAAATCTAAAATAACCTTAAAACAACTCTCCATGTATGTGAACACCATGCATGAATATGCACTGCCAACTAAGACATAAACCTGAACCGAACATAATGTAATAATATACTGTATAGTATCCTCCATTTTATTCATTAATGGAAGCTAAAAATACAGCACTGATCATCATGTTGGGCACTTTACAGATGGGATGAAGGCAGATGTGGTCTGTCCACACCTGTTCCCTCTGTCCTGTACTCCTCAGAAGCCTCGCTGAGTAAACCCTTGGCCTTACCCCCCGTTGGATACAAGATTAAAGGCAGCAGCATATAGTCATGCTGAACACTTCCTCCCACACAGTCGGCAAGGAAAAGAGGAATAGAAAAAAAAGTGTATCTGTGTGAAATGTCAAATCAGAAAATGGCCATTTGCAGTCTATCCAATATCTGAATGTCCTAAAAAAACTACTTTTATAACACTAACATCACACAAATAATTAGATCATAATACAGAAACCAGATTTTGCATGGTAAAATTGTGGGGTTGAAAAATGAATCATTTTCTTTTAGAATTAATGATGTCATAAGTCATCCCTCGGATGGACAAGGAACATTGATTATTAAATGAGACAGAAAGGAGGATTTTATAAATGAAAGGATCACTCCACCAATCAAAGTGTACTCTGAGATAGAGGGGGTGGAGCCAGGGGTGATGTCACCATGATGAAAATGCAAACATCAGAGTGTCTCACCTAATACATAAAACAAGACAACTCTCTGGGCATTGTTCAGTGGAGCTACGCTGCAGACATGCAAGACAGTGAATGGACAATCTTATCAACAGTTTGATTTATTCCTTTCCACTGTTAAATGGTGTATATCCAGGTAAGGCATTACTACATTGTTGTGTTATATTAGTAAGCTATAAGTTAATTATTGCTTGTGGTTAGCGTTTAACACAAAATAAGTATGAATATCTTTCATAATACATTCAGTATTATTAAGTTATTTTAAACCAAATGTATTTTTGAGTAGAAACTAAAATAAAATACTTTTCTTTTTATACTTATCTATCTTTATATGCCTTACAATATGTTTACATATACTACGTATATGTATAAATGGGGGGCAGGATAGTCTAGTGGTCTAGGTGTTGGACTCCCAGCCGAGCCCCAGAGTTGGCCTATCTGTGAGCATCCTTGAGCAAGATGCCTAACCCCTATCTGCTCCATGTACTGGAATGTAATTGTAAGTCGCTTTGGATAAAAGCGTCTGCTAAATGACCTAATTGTAGATTGTATATTGTACAAGAAATATTTATTATATTTTGTTCACAGGCAACATGACCGTTCTGCCTTCGATCAGCACTGCAGATTACAACTGCGATCTCAAAGAACATTCATCTGTTGTCATTATATAGCCAAATGAGGTGCTACTGTATGTCTATATTTAAAAACAAAAATGTACTCGTAGAGCAGAGCTGTCTTCTAGTTTAGGCGAACATATATACTGTCACCATGTGCAGTGCAGCAGGTGTGTGATTCAGGCAGTGTCCCAGTGCCTGTGCACGTTGGTTCAGTGGCTGCTGCCGTCATGGCTCAGAGGAGGGCTGCCGCTACCGGATGCTGCTCCCGGCTGCCCGTGAACGAAGATAATGCCCGTTTCTGCCTACTGGCTGGCCTCATCCTGCTCTACCTTCTGTGCGGGGCTGCTATCTTCTCGGCCCTGGAACAACCCTTCGAGCTGCGCGCCCGTCGCCGCTGGAAGCAGCAGCTGGAGAACTTCACCCAGCGGTACAGGGTAAACCTGGGAGCTTTGCACACCCTGCTACGCCAGTATGAGGAGGCCAACGGAGCCGGCATACGAGTAGACACTTTGAGACCACGCTGGGACTTTGCTGGAGCGTTCTACTTCGTGGGGACCGTGATCTCCACCATTGGTAATTATACTAAATATTTATTTATTATACTTGACACAAACTCCAAAAATATAAGTTTGCCCCCTTTTATCTCCTGACTGTAGTACTCATCCATATATATGGAGCATTTAAATTAGCACTAATTCATATTTGTCTTCACAAGGGTTTGGCATGACCACTCCAGCCACAATTTCCGGAAAGATCTTCCTAATCTTCTACGGTCTCATTGGCTGTGCCTCCACCATCCTGTTCTTCAACCTGTTCCTGGAGAGGATCATCACCATGCTGGCCTACATCATGCGCTGGTGTCACGAGCGCCGGCTCAGGTGTGCTGGGGTTGGGGTGACGTCGGGTAGGGAGCAGACCCCGCGGGAGGAGGACAGCCTCGAAGGGTGGAAGCCGTCGGTCTACTACGTGATGCTGATCCTGGGAGTGGCGTCTGTGGTGATCGCCTGCAGTGCCTCCACCCTCTACTGCTCCATGGAGGACTGGAGCTACGTTGACTCCCTCTACTTCTGCTTCGTAGCCTTCAGCACCATCGGCTTTGGGGACTTTGTGAGCAGCCAGAGGCAGCACTACGAGGCCCAGGAGGCCTACCGGCTCGGGAACTGCCTGTTCATCCTCATGGGAGTGTGCTGCATTTACTCTCTGTTCAATGTCATCTCCATTGTCATCAAGCAAACGCTTAACTGGATCCTTGGGAAGCTGGTCTGCCCCGGAAGGCGCTGCCCCTGCTCCTGCTCCAGAAAGGGCTGTTGGAGGCTCTGCTGCCCCTGCCTCCAAAACAAACGCCCCAACCGGAGGCACCCGCCCTCTCACCTTAGCCGACGGCGCTTAAAATGCAACTCCGTGCAGCCCGCGCCGTCTAACTGTCCCCCAGGGAGACAGCGCTACGCCGACGCCTCGGTGGACACGGTGTGTGATAGTGAAACGGATGCCGGCGTAGTGGCTGATGGGCTTTATGTGGGTCGGCGCCTGTCGGGAGAGATGATCTCTGTTAATGAGCTCATGGTGTCCAATAAGGTGTCTCTGGCTTTGCTGCAGAAACAGCTGAGTGAGTCAGCTCACCAGGGCCCACAGCAGAGCTACGGCCACCAGAACGGGTTCTCTGCAGGTGTGGGAGCGTTTGCTATCATGAATAATCGCCTACAGGAAACTAGTGCAGACAGGTAGTGCCATGTGGACTCAATATGAAGAAGGTATTGGGTACTGTGAATGATGTAGGCTACTGTTTATTGGAACCACGTAAGATCACATGAAATCGTCGAATAATGTCTATTGTTGTGACTAAAATGGTTGTTAGACTAAAATGCGCTTTCCAAAATCAATTGTATTTGTATTTATAGCAGCAATCTTAGCTGCAAACCTCTCACGTGGATTCTAGACATTCGCCACAAAGTCATTTCTGGTATTTTGTTCTGTTTGAAGTGTGGAAAGACGCATATCATTTACAGAACATCATTGTGAAGAGGGGGTTGATAACATGAAGTGATTGCCTCATACTGAAGGCAATCAGAAGGAGAAAGCCACGAAGGACCACTTAATGGGAATGGCTGATTTAAGAGTCCTGCAGATGTCCCTTGAGCATCTTTAACAACAATAGCTGTATGCGAGACAGTAGCCAGTGTGCAGACAACATGCAGACAAATGCGTAATGTGTATTTGTATTCTCAGCTACCTAAAATCTCAAGGTCCTCCTAAACACCTTGCTGAATATGTATTACCTTTGAATTCCGCTCAGACAACCTATAGTGAATCATAAGATGGGTAAAGGAGACAACATCTTAATTTGTTGATGTCTTGCAAAAGCAATCAAGGTGTATCATTGAAATTCAGAGTAGGAAATCAGATGCAGGGTTTTAAAATAGGCATCTAATCAGGTTTCAGGTTTATATGCACTGTAGGGTAGACAAACCCAATCCCCTGCAACAGTGCAGAGGATCCTATATAGTAAGACCCTCTATACTAAAAACCATAGAAATATTGATAGGATATGCTTTAAAATTCTGTTGTTACTGTTGGAATAAAATACAATATTATCAGTATCCAAGAGTCCGTCAAATAAACTTTATTTAGGCTGAAAACATAAATGACTCAAATGTAGCTTAAAGTCTATACACATTATGCAAGGAACTCCTTAATTTAATTCACAACCACCATTCTGTTCTATTTCCTGTCTATTCTGCCGTCATGTTTAGTCTAATTTCACAAGGTTAAATAAGGCATCACAGTACAGCTCATTCACACCAGATTAAATATTGTAGGCTTATTTTTAAATTCTGTATTTATTGCCAGTAATTCAAACATTTATTAATCTTCCCTTAATAGCCATACAAATATCTTTAGAACTGCTCATTGATACAACTGGACATTGTTGCTAAATAAAGAGATAGAATGTGGCTAGCAAAGCCATACTTGGAAAACAGAATGCTTACATAACAAATGTAGAAACGTCCCCCTTCCAAACCACAGAAATTTCTATTTTTTAACATTTTACAATCTTAGGTCAATAAAATCCTACATAGAGCTGTTCCATATTTAGCCTTATACCACAGAATACAAATCTACAATTTTACAAGGTTGAAATATAATCCATTTTTACAGTATATGAATTTAAATTACCCTCTACAGTATATCTTCAGATCTTTCAAAATGAGGCAGAGTTGTTGCTGGCTCTGTGTTTCAGAGTGTGTTTTACAGTATAAAATGTCCTTGCATTATTATAAAACATATTACAATTAGGTCATTTAGCAGACACTTTTATCCAAATCGACTTAGAGCGAGTACAGTTACAGTACACACTATTAAGAAGTAGATAGGGGTTAGGCATCTTACTCAAGGATGCTTACAGGTAGGTCAGGAGTGCTGTTAGGGATCAAACCCACAACCTTTCGGGTGGGAGCCGACCACCCTAACCACTAGACTATCCTGCAGAAAACACATCAGACTTTATTATGTTTGCATTGCATTTCTATTAGTATGTTGATTGACTGTTTGTTTGGGTTCATGAATTCAACCAAATCGCAGAAGGTTTCTCAGGAGCTCTGTAAATATAAGAAATGGAGGAAACTGGTGAATGTTTTTTGTGCATACTGTCTAGTACTGACTTTATATGCCTTCTAATGTGTAATGGTACTTCTGTGTTAACTCACATCGGGCAGTGTGGGTTTGCGTGTCTCCCTCTGTTGATAGTAAGCAGAAATAATGCAGTTCCTCCTGTAACACACACACACAAGTAAAATCGTGTTGTTCCACTATACACATACAGTATTAAAGATGGTGTCCATGTAAACAATCAGACACTTGTGTTTCTGAGTGTTCTTGTCCACACTTGTGTGTGTGTGTGTGTGTGTGTGTGTGTCGATAACTTTAGCCACTTACTTGCTCTGTATGCCTCCGCCAGGAGGTAATCCTGGGATGACGGTAGATGCTAGGACCGTGAGAACTGATAGCAGGTCAGGCTCCTCCCCTCTGGCACACAGCTCTTCATAAATCTCTGTCAACAGTTAAAGCAAACACTTGCAGTGCAAATGGCACAACCAGCCTATTGGGGTCTGTGGGAATGTTACTGACAGGAGGGGAGCTGGTAAAGATAACCACTGTATGTATGAAGACACCCTGATCTTGTTCACATTCAGTTTCCTTGAGCTTATCAGCCTTAATATAACTGACAAAAAGACGCTTGGACCCGGTCAGAAAATGAACAGACCAATAAACTGTTAAAAACAAAAGTCCATTGTATTTCAATATTAACCCATTACAAAATAATTAATTATTTAATAATAGCTGCAATGAACAGTGAGGATGTAACAGCATGAGACGTCCGCACAGTCGACAACCACTTATCCACACCTGCGACTTTTGATTCCAGTAGATCATCCAGCTCTGCCTCCTGGTGTAGTGCCTCTGCTGACAGCTGGGGGGCGCCAGGAAAGCATAACAAGATGATGCTAATGTTGTCCAAACTGCCCTGTGGAGCCACACAGAGAAGCAGAGAAGGCGGGTGTTCACGGCTGCCAGAAATAGTTATTTGCATTCAGCATACAATATTACAAAACACTATTTCCAACACAAAAGGCGTTCATAGTAAGTAGTTCATAGTAACACTGAGACCGTTTCCCCTCGACGGTATGAACGCCAGTGACGGTAGATTTGTCTAAAACTGAAAGAAAGGGCTTTTTCAGGTCATTGAGCATGTCCATGCCCCAGAGCGCTGTTGCATAACAATGTGACATTCCAAACGTGACATTCACCGCAGCTAACGGTTAGGCACATGGGTCCATATTTGTCCTAATGTGCTTGTTTGCGTAGCCAAATGAGAATCTCTGAGGTACATA
>JAOEHI010000006.1:2651627-2667215 GCA_025447815.1 Percopsis transmontana | reverse complement strand
CCCTCCCCCCAACCCCCCCCCCCCCCCCCCCACAACCACCCCACCCCCACCCCCCCCCCCCCGCGCCGGGGGCCCCCCCCCCCCCCTAGTTTAATAAGCTTTAGGTTTGATTATATATAGGCATATATATAATTATAGTAAAAAAATGATCAGATGATCAGATTAGTTGCCAACAATTCAGTGGGCATTCATCAAAACATGCTGGACAGTGATTGATCCTAATCTCATAGAGCTGCACATTTAGTTTTCTATCTTGTTTATAGTTTCTACAGCTACATTGGAACGTGCATAAACACTCCTGGTCCCATAACCCTCTCTCTTTTCTGTTACATTTGCAGTAACATTTAACAATTCATATGTCTTCTATCTTCTACCCTTTTTAAACACTAGATGGCAGTACCACACATTTGCCGAAAACGAGTGTCTGACGACAGTAAATGAAAGTGAATTAAGTTCAATAATAAAGGTTATAATATTTTGACTTCTAGATCAGTACGACTAGTTCCCCTAGTTGGTTAGGATAGCCTATAGACTATATCTAAAAACGACAGTTGGATAATAAGAAGAACCACCATTCGGCTTGGATGCGGATCCCAGGCACACACGTGCACGCACATGCACACGCACATGTTGAAGGAGGACAATAATATGATTTCTATGGATAGCTATTATCATTAGAATACTGTAAGAATAGAGTCATTTGTTGCTGGCAGTCAGAATAGAGGATGAAAGTGGGCTTTGAGATATAAGATGTACTGCCCAATCACCTGGAGGTGCCATGGCCATGAATCATAGACATCATAGGTGCCTGCCTGCCCATGTAAACTCATGTAGTTTAAAAGCTTATTTAATTATTCCATTAAATCCACCTTGGCAAGGGTTCACTTTGTATACATGTGTCAGTACACAGACATGTGTTGCTCCCACACAGCAATAAAGAAAGCTTTCATTTGGAATTTTCTAAGTACAAAATATTAGCCAAAAAAATGCATGTAGACAAAATCTCTGTCCATGAGGGGAAAGGTTGTGTTCTACTGCCCTCGTAGTGATGTACCGGGTTTATTTATAGCATAGGAATTATCTATTTCACAGGGGGTGGGGGTGGGCTGCCATACTTAGATTCAGTTTCTTTTTAATGGGTCGTGGGTGCGGTGACGTCTGGTTAGGTGAAACCAAAGAAACATGTTGTTTACCAGTGATTGGAGGGTTCGCAGGTTCCTCACAGTATGTTCCAAAGGAAACCGGTTTTAGCTGGCTAAAGAGTTATTGGAGGGCTGCAGACATCATGTTGCTAGTTTATTACTACCAAACCAGGACTTCTTTACATCTGGCATTGATGTGCATTTAGACTTTATTACAAAGCATTATATATGATAGGGGGGGATTCATTCTCTACAATGTGTTTGATTCTTATTTGGTGTGTCTTGTTACATACCCGAAGGCAGCAATGAGTAATACGGAAACTATATGAAATTGAATTGCAATTTACTGTAGAAACTGAAATGAAGAACTAGAGGTGCAGTTTAAATAAAGATAAAGATTCATATCTTAACACACAATATCATGTGAAGCAGTGCACACTAAAGTGCAGGACAAGACACAGGACTGTACCAGTCATGGAAAGTCACATGTATGAAGGCATGCAGACCAAGGACGTCGGCACTTCATGCCACCCCCCCACCCCAACCCCCAACACACACACACACACACACACACACACACACACACACACACACACATCCGGACAAAGCCACCACATTCTAGTCTCTCTTTACCATTGCTGTAGGAAAGTTCTTCAGCTAGGTGCTGATAGTGTGAGTGGTTGCATACAGACGTCCAGATGTCCACTCTCACTCATTGTAAGGATTGGCTGAGAAGCATGGCGGTTCCCTTGTCTGGAACATTTTGTAACTTTATTACAGCTGTGGGGGGAGGGAACTCCCAAACTTTTAAACAACTATTATAGAGTCATTGTAGTACTGGCACTAAGTTTATGTCCATACCTCTATTGCGTCAGTAAAATACCCCATTAAAACATCCTTGGAATTGAGACTGGCCTCTCAATCTGATTGGCCATGTTTATTAACCAATAGGGATATTATGTTAGCTTGTACTTGGCATGTGAATGTTCTTGGAGGTAGATGTGTGAGTCACAATCCCCACATGAAATATGAACTTAAGACACCAGGATCTTTGTACAAATTGATCATTTCAAATGTATTAACCAATGGTGTTGTTGTTTTTCTGTTGGCCAGTTATAGAAATGTAAATCAAACTGAGCTCTGACAGTGTAACAACACATTGCTATATATCCCAGCAGTGAATCATTTGAAATCATGCTATAAACAAGGCTGTTTATGAATTAATTTATTTGTAGACCTAAGGTGAACTTAGCAGTTGGTGTTCGCTAGTTTCATGTATCCCATATCAGGTTACTGTAACGGTGTTTGTTAAGAGCAGCTCAACAAGTACCCAGTTATGTCTCAAAGGCCAGTAAACACAAGAGATAAACATAGCAAGTGCGTATACCACAAATGTCAAGCTCCTGTACTTGTCTGTGCGAACCTGCCTATAAATTGAGACGCTTCCTTACCCATGGAGCAGTAAACATGCGACTCAAGACAAGAGCACAAGACACCAAAGGGACTAACTAACCAGAGGATTGTATATACAGTATCTGTCCGTGTGTTGAATTCCTATTTTCTCCTGTACTCAGGTGAAAAGGTCAGAACACTTTTTGTGAGCAGCTTTTGATTAATATAGAAGATTTAGTTGAAGATTGCACCATTTACAGTGAAGGCATTTTCACATAAGATAATACGATAATACGATTAAGGTAAGAACAAAGTAATTCAATAGCTTTGCTTACCTACATGTACAGGTATTATTATATACAGTATAATTATATATATATATATATATATTATAAATTATATATATTATAAATTATATATATATATATAAATTATGATATATAATTATATATAAACTAAACTAAAATATAATTTAATGTTAATGCTAGAGGTTAAATATTGAAAAGCTATACTTGTCTGGCCCTGTCTTGTTGAGATGAATAATGATTTTCTTTGGTGTGTCTCAGATAAACACAGAGGTCTTAGGCAAAATAAGTCCTCTGATTGTTGCCCTGCTGAATTTGACGCACATGAAGACGGACAGATTACAGCAGCAGTAAGCATGAAACCCACAGACGTGCCACCCTCTGCTACCATCAAGTTCTTCGGTGCAGGCACAGCAGCTTGCTTTGCTGATCTTATCACCTTTCCGTTGGATACAGCCAAAGTCAGGCTTCAGGTCAGAGGCACATTTGAATGGGAGTCTGGGGACATTTAAAGGTACACTCTTTGATTGTGTTCTATAGCCCCCCCCCCCGAACCACAAATGTACTCCCCAGCTCACTATTGTTCACTTGGTGGTAGGGGAAGGGGTGGAGAATGGTGTGGCTGGCACTTCTCTCTACCCCCCCCTGTCGAGAGAAATGCCAGTCACTAAGCACACAGGTGTGGGAGGGGCATGCACTTTAAGAATTTCAAAACAAATCAACATGGTTTTGTAAGACTGGTTTCAACCACAAGAGGGAGGGGGGGTGGCAATTCAAGTCCACCAATCAAGGAGTGTAACTTTAATACTTGTAAATGTACTCCCTATAAGTCGCTTTGGATAGAAGCGAAATACGAATAACTAAATAGTAAATGTGTCATGGTAACTGTTTCTCTAATGATGATATTCACTATATGTATTCTAACCTGTTACAGATTCAAGGAGAGTCTCAGGGACTGCAGGGGGGCAATGCAGTTAAGTATCGAGGAGTGTTTGGCACTTTGGCCACCATGGTTCACACAGAAGGGCCCAGGAGCCTCTACAGTGGACTGGTTGCAGGACTGCAGAGACAGATGAGCTTTGCCTCTGTTCGAATTGGACTCTACGACTCCATGAAGCAGTTCTACACCCGAGGCTCTGAGAGTGAGTTTTAGAACATACAATTTTCTAACCTACCGTTAAAGACCCTGTTTTGAGTTGATTTGGATAATTAATCTCAGTTCTGCATGCATGTGTGTGCAGCCACTTGACACCGCTCTGAAATGTGAGTTTAGTTGCATCTGTTAAGGCGGGACAACTGACAATTGGTTCTTTTGGAGTTTTTGTGTCATAACTCCCAAGGCTAGACCGGAAGAAAGTTTGCATGTCTTCCGTAGCACCTCTGGGCCACTGTGAAAAAGGCCCAGAAGAATTGTCATGTATACCTGTCTTCTCTCCAGAGGCTGGAATTGTCACCCGGCTCATGGCGGGTTGCACCACTGGCGCCATGGCAGTGGTTTTGGCACAACCCACAGATGTGGTCAAAGTCCGTTTCCAAGCTCAGGTACGGCTGGCTGATGGTGAGAGGAGATACAACAGCACTATCGATGCCTACAGGACAATTGCACGTGACGAGGGCATGAGGGGCCTTTGGAGAGGTGCTTATATAAAGATTTTAAAATGTCACTTTGTATCGCAAGAAAACAATATTTTAATATTGCCACAGGTTTTGAAGTATCTCCCCCTGGTTTTTCTATAGGTTGTATGCCCAACATCACACGAAATGCCATCGTAAATTGTGCGGAGCTGGTGACCTATGACATCATCAAAGAACTGATTCTGAAGTATGATCTAATGACAGGTGAGTCTCATTAAAGACAATAGTTTTGTGTTGAGTTTTGTTCTGTAAAAAGTTTACATTCGCGTAACTTGTGCGATTGTCCTTTCCCACCGCAGACAACCTTCCATGCCACTTCACAGCAGCGTTCGGTGCAGGTTTCTGTACAACAATAGTAGCGTCTCCAGTAGATGTAGTCAAAACACGCTTCATGAACTCAGGGGCTGGCCAGTACAGTGGTGCTATACAATGTGCTGTTACCATGCTGACAAAGGAGGGACCAAGCGCCTTTTATAAAGGGTAAGCAGTAAGACTGTAGGGATACTCTAAACTAGACTTTATAAGACAGTGACTCAGAATTCAATCTGAATACATTTCTGCTGTTTGTTATCCTACATGACTTGAATTTGGTCTGTTTCAGGTTCATGCCATCTTTCCTGCGACTGGGCTCCTGGAACATTGTAATGTTTGTGTCATACGAACAGATAAAGCGAGCTATGACCAGAGCACAACAATCCTGGGAGTCTCCATTCTGACCACTTTCGTCCTACAGTGGGACAAAATGTTTCTTTGAGGAGAATTGTGCTTGCACATAGGCCTAGGTTATTGTGTTGTTGAAGTTCTATGAACCTGCTTTAGGACTTCTAAGGCCTACAGTACATAACATGGAGACAGAACAGAGACGACGATAAAGATGTTTCTTAAAAGTCAGTTATCATTTAGAGATAAAGGAAAAATGCCGATTTAAATGTAAAACACGGACATCGAATAATACTTACACAGAGTTTTGTTTTATCTCTTTCTTATACTGTAACTTGAGTATTTGATGTTTATAATTGTTTTATTTAAATCATGATTTAGCTGCCTGTAATCACATGAGAATTCATATTTAGGGGGGATTTTTCACTTCAAAGGTACACCCCTTGATTGCGTTATAGCGCCCCCCAGAACCTCAAATGTGGCATAGTTGGCTGTAGGACAATGGTAGACAAAGAAGTGAGCCTTTAGGAGCTCTCAAGGGAAGAGAACAGATGCTTTCCAGCCCTTCAGCACTCAGGTGCGGTAGAGGCATGTTGAGTTTCAAACCAAACCAATGTTTTTGTAACACCACAATAGCAATTCCAGACATACTGTAGATCATGGAGTGTACCTTTTAAACAGAAATGTTTAAAGAACAAAAAACATTTTGTGATACGGTTACCTCTGTACGTCTGTCATATATTATATTGAATGTCTAAAATGTTTACAGATGTTTAGGTTTTTATATGTTAACGTATGTAACTTTATTGTTTTTTTTTTTATTATAGTGTATGGTTTATTGCTGGTCAATAAGGCTGTAATTAATGTCAATCAAAATTTTGTAAATAAAGTTACAATTTTTTTCAGTTCTGTCTTGGTTTTCTGTTTTGATCAGGGTGTGACTGCCACCTTCTTTATAATGGTTAATCTGTTTACATATGGTCACTGCCTGATCGTTACAATCCTGTTAAAAGTGGGGTATTTTGAGAGTTAAATACAGCTTTCACGTTTCCTCTAGTGTTTCCTAATTCACTAAATTATTATATCTCAATTTCCAATAAGAGGTAACAGAATTGTCAAGATAACACAAGATTGTGAGTGAAAATAATAAAAAATAAATATTGTTAAATTTTTGACAAAATGTTTTGCATTGTAGATAAAGCCTACTTTAAAAAACAAATGTAAATATTAAGGGATTAAGGAACAAGTAAACAAGACAGTTAAAGTTATTCACCACACTAGCACTATATTCCAATACCAGGGAATGCCTTTTGTAAGTAAAATGCACAATTGTTCCTAAATAGTGCAGGAACAACAAGCCAAGGGCAAGAGACAAATCTTTAAAACAGTGATGAGATGTTGGGTCTAACATATGGATCTAATTTTAGGGTAGAGGTTCTTGGTTTTTCATCATGACTCAGCAATGTACAAAGCAGGCAAAGTACATACTGTTACACTGATAATCAGCGTGATAAAAATTTTTTTTTGTGGTACAAAATATGTGGTGCAGGTAAATAATACAATTTAGCATTTAACACTATAATGTTATCAGTTATCACTCATAAAAAAAGTTTTAAATCTTCCAGGCAAAAGAAAAATGTCAACCATGTTTTCAAAGACCAGAGTGATTGTTTGCCCTCAAAGAGTGTTTATTTTGTATTGTATTGTCCAAACCAGTCTCGAGGTGTTGCTATGTACTGTATACTGTAGTTTCTACAAATACTTAGAACACTGTACAGGTCTACATATCGATCATGCATAATGAGCGGCCCCAGTAGGAACTTGCTGTGACGTGTATAGGACTATAAAAGGCAACTGCTGCATTCTCAGATCCAGTCAAGCCATCAGCCTTTTCTTCTCTTCAAACACATTTGGCTTTAAAATCAGGCAAGCAGCATCTTTAAGGAGTATTTCACCTGACTACCAGGGAAAGTGTACATATTAGTTGCTTCTAAATGTCTTGTTTTTGTTCTGCTTTTGTAACTAATGTGAATTTATTTGTCTTTTTTTTTATTTATTTTTTACAGAAGCTGGAGTATGTGTTTACGACTTCAATTTTTAGACTGTTTTTCCATGGAAGACTTAGAAGACCAATTCCTAGCTGGTAGTAAATTCAGCCAGAGAGACACCTTTAGAGAATCCTGATCTCTATAGCTGCCATTCTCTGTTGCCCCATTGAAGGTAAGAATTACATTACTGTATTATAATAGTCCAGTCAGCACAACACCTCAACTTACACCTAAATACCAAGCTTATGCCAAAATGTCATTGTCTCCAATAGAAGGCTATGAATTATTTATCCATCATAAATATAGAGGTCCACACAGTCACTTAGAAAAACAAGCTTGGTATACTGCAATGTATAATCCATTGTGTGTTGTATTTAAATGTACATGTAGCAATACAAGCAGTGGACTAAATGTTAAGTATTACATGTGGCTATACGTTTCAATACCAAATGCATATTTTCACTTATCCTTAGCTTCTGTGGATGGATGCTGTATGTCAGGCAATAATGCCAAATGTTTTCTAAACAAACTTTGAAGTAGCATTTATAAGACGTGTATTGGTCATAACTTTCTATTTTCAGTTTCTGCAGGTTCCTTGCCTTGTTTACACCATATACTTTAAAGGCCCATTCTAATCCTTGTACAAAATAGTATCTGAAGAGTAAAATGGTTGGATTCGGACCTGCAGATGTTCCCCCAACAGCAGCTGTGAAGTTTGTGAGTGCTGGAACAGCTGCCTGCATCGCTGACCTGTTCACCTTTCCTTTGGACACAGCTAAAGTGCGGCTGCAGGTACACAGGAAACTATTGAAATAAAGGAAAAGAAGGCCAACCGAAAATTCCTGCTTCGTTAACCCTCCATAAATAAGAACTAACTGTGCAATCTTTTTTTTTACTAGTTTTCACAGTTATCAGAGTATCTGAATAATATATAAAGCCACTGAAACCTGAAACATTAGCAGGCAAACAAATTGAATGTGTGTTTTTATCTTATGAGATGATGAGTTGATAAGGTTATGCTGCCATTGTTTGCATAATTTCATTCCTTTATAAACCCTCCATGTCTGTTTGCCCTGCACAGCTTCAAGGGGAAGCCGGAGGACCTAAAGCTTTAGTGAAGTATCGTGGAGTGTTTGGCACCATCACGACTATGGTTCGCACAGAAGGGCCCAGGAGTCTTTACAATGGGCTGGTGGCTGGACTCCAGAGACAGATGACGTTTGCCTCTGTCCGCATCGGCCTCTATGACTCTGTGAAACAGTTCTACACTAAAGGCTCTGACAGTGAGTGTCTACAGGGGACATCTCATTGCTAAACCAGTTTTGAGGTGTACTGTTATACAGCTTTGACATCTTAGTCCTCTGGTGTAGATGTTGGTATTGGCAGTCGGCTGCTGGCAGGATCTACTACTGGGGCCATGGCAGTTGCTCTTGCTCAACCTACGGACGTGGTTAAAGTCCGCTTCCAGGCCCAGGCCAGGTCTCTTGGGCGTGAAAGACGCTACCAGGGCACCATTGATGCTTACAAGACCATTGCTAAGGAGGAGGGCATTTGTGGCCTGTGGAAAGGTATGAGAGCATGTGTGTCTCAGCCCATCTTTTTTAATTGGAAGCATATGGAACCCTTTTTTAATATTATTTTTTAACATTACTGTTTCTTGCAGGTACTGCTCCCAACATTGCCCGTAATGCAATTGTTAACTGTACTGAACTGGTGACATATGACTTCATCAAGGATGGTCTGATAACGTCCACTCCCATGACAGGTACAACAAAAAATAGCGCCAGATGTAAGCTACTGTAAGCTTCTAACTAACTTCCCAACATTTTTTCTCCAGATAATCTGCCCTGCCACTTTGTGTCGGCCTTTGGTGCAGGCTTATGCACAACAGTGATCGCCTCTCCGGTTGATGTGGTCAAGACAAGATACATGAACTCTGCTCTAGGCCAGTACAGCAGCGTCCTCAGGTGTGCTCTGGCCATGGTTAGCAAGGAGGGACCCTCTGCTTTTTACAAGGGGTAAGAACCTGTTTGAAGATGCTTTCATACTAAACACATATTTTACAATGCCTACACATAGCCTAGGCTACTGTATAAAAGTAGAAAAATAGAGAATCAATAAAGTGCCATCTTATCGAACCTAAAGGGATTGCAATCTAATGCATTTTCTCTCACTTTTAAGGTTCATGCCATCTTTTTTACGCCTTGGCTCTTGGAACGTAGTGATGTTTGTCACTTATGAGCAGCTGAAACGCGCCATGATGTCAGCGCAACACAACCGGGGGCCGGTAGCTACACTTTGATGAACACGATTCGGTTCGCACTGTGACTTCAGTTTAGTTGCAAGTAAATAAAGGTGTAATTTAATGCGTGGCTAAAACAGATCAATACAAGTTTTATATTTCGCAGTGGCGTTGATTACAGTATTTGTTTTATGTATTTGATCCCAAACGCAGATTGGACCCCAGCCTTCAATTATGTTGCAAACAGGATTTCAAACGTTCTTACCCATTATGGAAGAAATGCTAACAGCAAAAGCCAAGGAGACATAAGATGTTTTGACGATCAAGTAAAATAAAATGTTTTTAGCAAACCGTTTAATCAATCACTGAATGAAAATGATCAGCTACGTTGCTAAGAACTGAGAGAATCGGTTGCCAGGAAGACAAATGGAATTATAGCGACACACAGTGGACAATATTTCTAGGCAAGCCAGAAGAGGTGCGGTGTGGAGTGTAGTACGTCATGGTAATTGTAAAATATTATAAAAACTCATATCATTTAATACATTTAAATGATTATTACAAAATGCAAAAATTACTCAAAACATTAGTGTAGGCCTATAAATTGCATTCAGCCTATTTTACTGTGAATTACACAATTTTACATGTAGGCCAATATATTATTTTATTTTATCACAATAGAAAATACATTTCTCAGCAGACTTCATTATAGGGAAAAACATTTACATAAAGCAAAACGTTTTCCCACAAAGGCCAGAAAGTCAATAATTATAATACCTGCAGCATTAATAACAGTTTTTAGATTTATTGAAACCATTCCAAACACAAACATTGCACTGTGTATTATCAGTGAGATCAGTGTGACAGATGTGGCAAAGAAGTGTTCATCATATTTTATTTAGGTGACCAGATGAATTCATGTTTTATTAGCGATTTAGGCCTAAACCCATTGTGACGATATTAACAGCCATAAAAAAGAAGTAAAAATAAATATAGTCATTGTGGATTAAATACACACGTAGAATAATCACTAACAAAAGATCAAATCCAAAACAAAAACAATGCAAAACAATATATTTTAAAGTGTTCATGTAGCTTCATACCAAACTTATTAACAAACCTAGGAAAACCTAAAGCCAAATAACTCCTCAATTACATTTAAAAAATATTTTCTCCATATCTAGTTTGTAATGATTATGAGACTTATTACTAATTTAAAAGAATATCGTTCATTTAAATGCTAATAAATATGAAGTTGTAGCCTTTAGAAAAACGTCTAACCCTAAGTAAGAAAAAAAATAATAGAAAATGGCAGTGCAGGTAATGATAGCTTTTACTTATTTCAAGAACCATGTGTGAAGAGAAAAATGGACGGCTAAGTAGTGTAATAATAATGTTGCCCGTATATTAGAAGTCATTTCCCGTTTATCATTAGATTATGCTGGTGTTCGGTAGGGATGCAAATCTCCATCATTAAAAGCTTTAATAGAGACAGGCAGCTCAAGTTTAGGTCAGTTTAAAAACAAGATGCTACTGTAGTCTCATATTCATCCCATTTTGGTTATACAGTAAGAACTGAAAATGAACTGTCCCTCAAAATTGCAGCCACTTCCAAAATATCATTCCCTACAATAGAAAATAGAAATAGCGTTGTTTGTAATGACAGATGTCTGTCATTTAATAGCGACAGAACAAACTATGCCTGGATTGTAAACATACAGCACATCAAGTTTATGCTGAATAAGTGTAAAACAAGGTTTTTACTTATACTTTTACTTTAAAAGAACATTTTCACTTTTAGTATTCATACCCTGATTTGAGTTCGTGAACAGACAATCACCAATTCGGCTTCCCTCATCCAAAAAAGACCTTATATTTCCATACTTGAACTCTATTTTGCCTCTACTTTAAGTTATTGGAAAATATGGATGGAGGGAAAATAGGGGTCAGCAGGTTCAGCAACTATTGCTAAAAGAGGGCGAATACTCATGAATCATAAAAGTATGCATGTTAAAGAGCAAATAAACCTCTTAAACAGTTGAAAACTGTTAGGTTAGAGGAATTGCTGTCAGGATAAATTCTTGACAAAATAATGTAGAGTCGTTACACTGCCAATATGCTCTGTAAGAATTCACAGTGACTGCCCCACACAAGCTAAACGCAGGGCATTGCAATCGGTGGATTTGGAAGCCACTAAAGAAGAGAAAGCATATGCAGTCATCAGCCTATGTAAACCCCAGACCCCATAGGCTGATGATGCTGGGGATGGATAGGCATGTCTTAATCCCTGCTATACTTTTCAGGATCATGGATGCCTTTTCCACTGGAACATATGGTTTAGCTACTTTAAATGAACCATCACTAAGGCCTTCCTAATGAGAGGGCATGTTTCGACACAAAGCTTAACAAATGTAGTGTTCCTTCTGGCTGGAGGAGGGAAAGCGCTAAGGCTCCAAGGTGCTGGTGCAGCGCAGAGAACGGCAAAATAAAAGGGTGTAGTACAAATTACGGAGTTCCTCAATGAACGAGTAAGAGAAAGAGAGATGGTTTAAAAAACAAAACAAAGAAAAGGTGTGCATTAGCAGGAACAACCTCCTTCGTTCATAGGCTGTTCTGGAGGCTTTTCCAGTTTTATGTCAATCACTGGGTAGCAGGAGTTAAGGAGCAACTAGGGGCCAAATCACAAAGATCTGAGAGAAACCTTTGGTAAACATCCGAATGTGTGTTTTACTATACAAGCAACACCAAATGTGTACACAGCCTCAGGGAACCTAAGCATGAATGAACAAACAAATCACATAAGAGTAAATTGTACTGCCTAGCGTTCATTTGTCATTTTAGCAATTTGTGTGCAGGCTGGCAACAGGTGTGAGGTTTTATGTGATTATGTTATCTTATTTAAAAATAAGATTGTAGACATATTAACGTTATATACCCTAACGTAGCATTGTGTGACCCACAGTGTCAATCTCAAAATCTACACAGGCGTATAAGAGAAAGGATACTGTCTTCTCTGCTCTTGTCCTGTGTGGTATCCATGCCGGGGAGTGCTGCAGCCACGCGCCGGAAAAGCTGTAGAGACACAAACCCACGTGTGATCTGTCAGGGAATTTGAACACAAGAACCTGCCAGAAACATTAGGCTAAATGCGGGCCGTGCCCGCTTTGCATATTTGCTTTACATTAAAGTTGCAGAGAAGCTCTCACAAAGGAAGCAATGGCATGGAGCCACATGGCCTTCTACATGGCTGTAGTTTAGTGTCGTGCAGTTGGACCGCAATTGTGCCTTCTGGTGCCTTTCCCTGGCGAGAGCTTGGCTGATCACACATGATTAAATCATTGACATGGATTCGAAAAGAGAAATGGTGTTGCATGAGGATGCTTCACATGCCCAATCCCAACACAAGTGATTCAGAGCGTGGTGTAGACCTCATCTTGATTACATGCACATGTCAAGAGTAAAGGATTAACTGCTTCTCTCGTCAATCAAATAGGATCAAAATTTGGCGTGAGGTTTAGCCGTTTGCAAACTCTTGACCACTCCTTGGGCTGTTGAAATCAACGTCTGGCCAAATCAGATCACTACTCGGGGGAGGTGGGAGAGAGGTTGAAAACAAGCTCGCCGACCTCACTTGCAGCAAGCCAACCTTGTAGCACACGCGCATGTGTGTGTGTGTGAGATGAAAGCTGTCAGTGAGGAGCACGAGCACTAAAAAACACACACACACAAAAAACGTGCACACGTTCTACCTGTTTGACATTGTAGCCTGTCTTTGCACTCGTTTCAATAAACAGAACATTCATCTCTTTCGCTCTCTGTTCTCCTTCCTCTGTGGTTATCTGCCTGCGATGAGCCACCGCGCGGTACATAAACACACAGAGGTGTGTGTGCACATACCACCACAGACGGCACAAAGCGACACAAGGACACAGGAGAACAGAAGAAAGGTGTGAGTACATTGCAGCGGATAAAATAGTCGTGCCCCTTCCTGCTGTTGTTGCAAGCTCTGCTCTAGTCCTAGTGTCACCCGACCGATAAAAGACAACTCGAATTTGAGTTCAAATGAACAATGACCTTAGAAGGCTTTTTCTGGGGGCAGGTAATCGTTTGAATCAATACCACTTAAACAACCTTTTACAGGTCCTGGCGAAAGCTTAAAAAGGGGCATATTTGGCTAAAAGGTAAGCCCTTAAATAGCATCTGACCTCTAAGTTGTCATGGTGACCGGTGACACTTGGAAGGCGAGCCATTACAGCAGGGCAGAGAGCACGACTCGTAAACATTCTTACCTGCTTTACGTTGTAGCCCGCTTTAGCGCTAGTCTCAATAAACATTACATTTAGCTCTTTGGCCTTCCGCTCGCCCTCCTCAATAGATACTTGCCTGTGGTAGATAAGGGGGAGGGTTAAGAGACGCACAGAAAAGACAATGCTCAGACAGCTGGACGGCATTGGTCAAAAGGCACAACCCGGACACTGGGAGTCTCTATCAGTGGTTCCTAAAGTGGGGGTAAGTTTGCCCCAGAGGCCATGAGTTCCTTTTGGGGGTTCGCAAAACTATATCAAAATGTTTTAAATAACGGTGGCTATTGCGGTGTTAGCCTGTTAAGCTATCAAAACATTTGGGGGGGGTCAGGGTTGAAAAAGTTTGAAATCCACTGATCTATGTAACTGCCACTCCAACGTGTAGCTGGTGCTAAAGCTTTGTGAAAAGGGAAAGAAAAAAAGGCAGAATGTGACTGGGGAAGGGAAAGAGAGGGCGAGTCCATCTGTTATTGCAAGGGCGCCATAAATCACAGCTCTGACATCTTCAAAGGCCAGTGGTTGCTGCTCTTAGCTCTAGCTGGCTCAGAAGGGGAGGAGGAACTCGGTATTGACCACAACAGTAGCAATCAATATGCTCTTTGGAGAGGGGGGGGGCGTTGGGAACCCTCCACGAGCAGCTTCAACTGAGGAAGGAGGGAGAACAGACTACCTTTTGTCTGCAAGGTCAGTCTTGTTCCCCACCAACATGATGATGACATCACTTCCTCTCTCTGTTCTGACATCATCAATCCATTTTGTGGTTTGCTGGAAGGAGTTGACGTCTGACTCAGCAGGATGGAGAGGAAAAAAAAGAAAATGCATATAATTACGGTAGTACTTAGTAGGCCGTAAGTCTGCTCATACATGAGACAGCAACACAACGAGACAGGACAAGCAGATGAAGAAACACCCTGCTGAATGTTACTCTAAACATTTGAAAAAGAACACAAGTCTGGGCCTGAAATCTCACCCTAGAGGCCTGCTAGAAAATAAGACAGCGTGACCTGGAATTTAGGCGCAACTTTTAGCAGTCATTTAGCAGGCTTACAGAAAGTGCAAGTATTTAGCGGGCGGGTAGGGGTTACAGGTAGGTCCATGTCAAGAGTCAAACCCAGTACCTTATGGCTGGGAAAAAACCTCCCGACTTAATATTAACTACTTCTTGTGTAATGGTAGTGTGTTTTAAATATGCAGCCAAAGAGGCAACAGGGATGTCAGCTAATACTATAACAGCTAAACATAGTGAGTCACTAGAGAACTATTAGTCTATGAGACAATTGCATCAAACTAAAAACAGACAGCTGTTAACCACTAAGACATGTTAGAATGAAAGCCTGTCTAGCTAACCCAACCACAACACACACGCCCTGGGTGCAGGCCGCGTAGGTGTACCTACTTGTAATGTCATACACTACGACCGCAGCGGCCGAGTCGCGGATATAACTGGGAATGAGGCTGCGAAAACGTTCCTGACCGGCGGTGTCCCACAGCTGCAACCGGATCTGCAGTGGGGTTGGGGAGGGGTGGTTGGTGGGAGAAATAAAAGGAGGGGAAAGGAAAAAGAAAGAAGAAAAAAAAACAGGATGTAAAGAAAATGACAATAACACAAATTAGGTAAATCGTACTGAGGGGAAATAAACAAATATAACAGAAAACTGGATGAGGACACAATAAAGGGAACAGGGAGAGGAGGGAGCAGAGAGAGAGAGAGAAGAGAGAGAGAGAGAGAGAGAGTAAGAGAGAGAGAGAGAGAGAGAGAGAGAGAGAGAGAGAGAGAGAGAGAGAGAGAGAGAGATAGAGATAGAGACATAAAGAGATAAATATATAGATAAACTGAAATACACACAGATAAAAAAAGAG
>JAOEHI010000006.1:2620746-2636738 GCA_025447815.1 Percopsis transmontana | reverse complement strand
ATCTGTGTTAGATTTCTTGACATGTACAGTATGTTACCTGGCAACTACCTTAGCAAGTTGGCAGCCGCTCATGAAACATAACTGCGCTCTAAATGTCGTATTCTTTTTCTGGCTTTTCAGCAGACCTTTTTACCTCATTCATACCTATTCATTGTAGTTGCAGAAAAACCTTTCATGTTTTGCTGTTCCTTGGGTTCCCTGGGTTCCTTGGGGCTGATTATATTCACTGGGGCATGGGAAGAGAAATTCTAACAGGAATAGCGATTTAACATTACAGTAATATGAGGCCTGTTGCTTTATCTGCACGCCCACCTGAGCCTGACCCTCTCTCTTCTTTGCCTGCAGGTTCTGTGTGAGCTCATCAACAGCCTCTGTGGTGCCAGCAAGCCCATCAAAAAGATCCAGAGCTCCTCCATGGCATTTAAGCAGATGGAGCAAGTCTCTCAGTTTCTCCACGCCGCTGAGAAGTATGGAGTCAACAAAACGGACATATTCCAGACAGTTGACCTTTGGGAGGGTGAGACACACAGCAGACCTCTCTGTACTACGGCACCGCAGCTGAGTGTAGTGTTAAATATTTCTCAGCTAACACAGATCAGCCTTGATATGAGACAGGAAATAACTGCTGGTTTGAACTAGGCTATTATCCAGCTGTAGTCAGTATTTGAACTCACTGTGGCTATGTAGTTGGGTGTGCGCCCGGTTAAAGTGAGAATAATGTCTGTCTATAGGGAAGGACTTGGCTGCTGTCCAGAGGACCTTGATGGCTTTGGGGAGTATGGCCGTCACAAAGAACGACGGGAATTATCGCGGAGACCCCAACTGGTTCCATAAGTGAGTTTTTTTAAGCATTCCTTTTTCACTGTTTTCTCCTAAAACAAAAGAAGGCTTCATTCAACTGTTGTGAAACAGCAGTTTGGACTGATAAACATGTCTTGTGTGAGCAGAAAAGCCCAAGAGAACAGGAGGGAATTCACAGAGGACCAGCTGAAAGAAGGACAGAGTGTCATCGGCCTCCAGATGGGAACTAATAAGGGAGCGTCTCAGGCTGGCATGACAGGCTACGGTCGGCCCAGGCAGATCATCAACAACAACCCTTGAGATCCACCAGAACCCCCCACCCCCTTACCCTAATCTAAAACCTGAGACACTATGCCCTCTCTGCATTTCACAGACCAGTTACTGATGACGGGGAGAACCCTCCGCATATCAAGATGTGACCTGAACGTTTTTAGACTGGACCCAGGGACAGAGGAAAACATATGTCAATACATTTCAGGACAAATACCAAATGCCATTCACACACAAACACACACATAGCACACATGCAAAGCTCTATGTCATAAAGAAGCTTAAGCTACACTGTAAAAAAATATTTGTCATTCAACTGAACTTGGTTAGGTTACTATAAAGCCTTAGACAGCTAAACAGCTACCCATTCAACTATATCTTAATAATGACATAATAATGACATTCTATTTTAGCTGGACATAAGATAATATGTTAGGTTAGGTTAAGGTAACTTAACCAAGGAATGATGAAGTACAGGTTTTTTTTTTTACAATGAATAGCTGCTGTCAATCCCCTAATTTTTGATTGGGATATTCCAGACATCTCACTAAAGAAACATTTTTATACACATATAATGATTATTTGGAAATAAAGTTCAACTTCATGCGAAAGAGGCCTCTTGTCATGTCACAATAAAACCAGAAACGTGCTCAGATAGGCTTAGCGGAAATGTACTGATAACACCGGCCTGCAAGGCTTTTCAAATAGAAACAAACAAGAATGCAAGATAGAAACAAACAGCAAATAAAAGAAACAGGGCCAGCTGGGCAACCACACATATCATTAAATAAATATTACATTTGATAATAGAGGTGTTGCTATGGCTGTGACAGAAGAACACCTCGGCTCCTGGCTGCAGCCTTCCTGCACACAAAGTGGAGATAGGGACACATGATAAGAGCAGGCTGCAACAAAGAATGTGGACTCACCCGAGGGTGGGAGGGAGAGAAAGGAGGGACTTGTCTAACTGGATTTTCCCTAGCAGGATGGAACAAGAGGAAGGGGGAGGGATGGGGGGTCAATGGAGGAGATCGCACTCTTCCTCTGCCAAGTTTTTGTTTATGCTGTATTTTAGCTTTAGTGCCGACTAAGCTGTTCGGTATGGAAGAAGTAGGAAAGGAACAGAGAAGAAAAGAAGGAAGAGCACAATTAAAGGGAGGAAAGGATGTATTTGGTACGGGAAAGAGACAATAAGGAAACAACTGTCAAAAGCAGAAAATCAACTAAAGTGAAGCAACGGGCAGAGTTTCATGCTAGAAAATACCATAAGGGGTGTAACAGTTAACAGAACGGAAGTTGCCAAAAAAATGAGTTATCTTGGCAACAGTTCAAGGTGTCCTTTGTTTACCTTTCTTTTCATTGTTGATCCGTTACTTTGAAAACAGCATTTATAGTTAGTGGCAAATAGATTGACAGTAGAAAGACTAAAATTGAGTCTGTATGAATCAGCGACCATGTGTCTCATATTTATATTTAGAAGACTTTACTACTTAGTATGACTGACTATACGGTTCACACAATGTTAAGCAACTAGAATTTAGAACTTTTTATGCAAATTAAATATGATATAAGAATGACATGGAGAATATCCAACCACGAATGTCCTCTAATACACAAATTAGTTTTCCAATTGGTTGATATCCTGTCATATGTAAATCAATATCTGTTGAGATTGTGCCCTACAGGGCTTTATATTTGGTCATTGAGAAGAGGTCAAATACTTGGTGGTAAAGGATTGTTAACTTGCTCCATCCAGTAACTATAGGTAGAGCTACAGGTATTTATACATGCCTTGCTAGTTGCCATCCAAGTACATAGTAGTTTGATTAATGTCTTTAATTTGTAGTCTCTATTTAGATTTTTTTTCTCAATAAAAGATTTGTTGTTCAATGGACACATTTGCGTTGATGTGGTCACAATCAAATGCATATTTCATAATGCAGTGTGTTTGTGCTTAGTCCTATATTAAATATCACACTAGCTATATTACTTTAAGGGACAATAATCATATTTAATTTTTTTAAATAAGTGTGAAATAAAATAATCCAATATATAACATCAAAATCATTAAAATATTTTACATTCATAAATATGAGGTATCATTTGCATTTCGGAAATGTTTATTCGTCATTTTAATCTCTGAAAGAATGATAATACACAGTGCAACAAATTTCTATCATGCCATGCATTTGGCATGTATATCTGTTGATGTTGTATGGTCACAGAAGTTTGGAGCCGGTTTATTTGTTCTATAATGGAGGAGGGAGGAGCGTGTTGGCACACAGGAGCTTAAGCCTGGATGGCCTGGCTGATGGTTGCATAGAGGGTTGTAAACTTGGCCTTCAGATCTTCCAGGTAAGGCTCCAGCCTGGTCTGCAGCTCCTGGGTGTGGGGGGCGATCTTCTCCCTGGCATCATCAACCGCCTTGCTGATCTGTTCCTTGTACTCCTCAACGTAGGGGGTGGCCATGGTCCTCAGACCCTCCAGGCGCTCGGTCATCTTGGTGCGGACAGTCTCAACCATGGGAAAGATCTTGGCCTTGGTTTCTTCTACGCTGGCCTCCATCTTGCTGTGCATCTCATCCATCAGAGGCTGCAGCCTGGCCCTCAAGGCATCTATCCTCACCTGGTTCTGGGTCATGTACTCCTGGAAGATGGGCTCCAGCTTAGCGCGGTACTCATCAGCTTGCTGCTGAATGGCCTGGTGCAGCTCAGCACGCTTGGGCTCGATCTGAGTGCGCAGTTCTTCGATCTCGGCCATCAGTCTTTCGCGCACTTGCTGGGTGGCCTCTAGGAGCGGGGTTGAGACGGCATCTCCGTACGGAGTCAGAGTCTGGGACGCAGTCTCGGCGTACTCATGGAGCTTGTCAAGGCTTTCAGACAGCTTCAGCCTGACAGCAGTGGGGTCAAGAGGGGGAACAGAAGTCGGAAATGTAGGGAAGATTAACAAATTGCATTAAAATGTATTTGAAGAAGGTCTTAAATTCTTAAATCCTAAGTAAGTATACAGTTTGTCACCTGGACAGTAACGGTATTTTCTGACAATGAAATGGATGGTTACAGTGTGTAAAGTGTCAAATGATAGCTTTCATAAACATAAGAAAGCAAAATTAAAATGAAGATATCAGAGAGTCTCATGAAAGTAAGGTTAGGGTCAGAGGTTATTGTTAGGGTCATATCAAGGTCTGATAAACGCCTTACTTGTACTCAGCATATTCAGTTCCATCCAGGTGGTCCAGGGTCCTTAGAGCACTTTCCTTCGCCTGGGTCAGGTACACCATGGCGGAGTCTCTGATGGCCTCCAGCTGGGAGGGAGCATCGCTCTGCACGGCAGCCCTGGCCTGAGAGCCTACATGGGGTCCAGGTTAAAGAACAGAGAGGGGTGCTGAGCCAATGGTGATCCAGCCAAGTAAAGTCAAGATTATTTATATAGCCCTTAATCCCTTTACAGTCTCAAAGGGCAACAGCAACACACATTATGATAAATGGCAGAACAATACTAACCGACAGCCAGCAAAAGGGTCAGTGCACACGCCACAAACTTCATGATGAATCCTTGGGAATGAAAGAGGAGAAAATATTGAAATTAAAAAACGTAAACGAATAATTAACAATGAATAAACGGTCACAACTTTTGAAATGTGACACCTTTTCAACAGACAAACTTGATTTGATTGCGTTATTCCAGATCCCCAAATAAATATGTGAGCCTATGAGCTCTGTAGGGGTAGGAGTAGAGAAAAATGCGAGTTTAAAACCAAAACAACATTTTTGTAACAACGGTTTCAACCACAAGGGTAATTCCAGACACAAACAGAGGAGTATAACATTAATGCTGATAATTTACAATGTGTTTAGCATTTCCTGCCATCTCTGTTTACTTTGTAACCTGAAATCTAAAAGGTTACAATGTTAGGTCATTCTTACCTTGAGGTTTGCTGCTCAGTGAGATAGAGACAGGTTCACTGAGCTGAATGGCTTTTATAGGCCTAAGAATGAGCATGTGTCACCATTCAAGTGAACCTTAGCCCTTTGCCACCTACCTGGAAGCGCTAGATCAAGGGTCAGCTATGACAGGTTAAAGCTCAGAACTATTATTGTCAACCAAGCTAGCATACTGCAGACAGTGTGTCTTCTCCTGCTATAGATTTACATGCTGTTCTCACTGAGGTGGCTCTTCGTAATCTGTACCAAAGTCCTTTCTTTATAATAGCCATGACTGACCATGTCACCTTCAGCAGTACATTCATCATCTGTCGCCTACTATAACATAGTAGTTACAGCCTACATACAGTATTTATTGAACATGTTGTGTGTAATTAAGACCTCTGGTTGCAAAAATACAACTAAATGGTAGCTAACAAATAACTCGTATCCTACAATCATCTTAGTGCAGCTGACCTCTGCTTTTGCACTGTAAACATACATGTGCCTAAAGGCTACATTAGTTCGACCCGGAGAAGCAGAAAATTGCATGGTAAAAGCAAGGCTTTAAGGGATCCAGTCTAAGCAGATAAGGTTTTTTTAATAAGCAGGGAGTTATGGTGAGAATGGAGGCCTCCCTGATCTAGGCTAAAGCATTTGATGTCAGGTATAATAGATATACATAGGCAGATAATATAAATGAATGTGATGTTGTGAAAAAAAGAAACAAACAAGACCACAAAATTAATAAAAACCAAGAACAAAACTTGATGTATGAATGGTTATACTGCCATAGAGCATATATGAGGGTTACAACATTATGCATAATAGCAGCTGTATTAATAGATCAGGGGATATACGGTACTGTAGGGTTCATGATATAAGGCTATCTATGGGGTCTATGGGGTTATCCATTTGTCGACAAAACAAATTCTTAATTCATAGGTAAAACATTGAGGTTAAATTGTAAGGTTAAGTTTACAATATACCTGAGCCAATATGTGGCTTTTTGATTTTGGTTGCTCTCCTCAAAGCATTGTGCAAACCAAACCACTAAACCTGGTTATTTTGTGTGCTTGCCTCCAAAACCCTCCTATTTTGTCACATGACCATCGCCCTCATGTTCATCGTTTAGTTTAGTTTGTGACATTTGTTAAGAATCATTTCCCTACTGCCCTGAAACTGCTTTACAGAAGCACTGGGGTAAACAATACACAGTGGCATAAAATACTACGGTAACACTGTAGTTCTTCAATGAAAGTGATACTAAACTCGTTAGATATTGATGTGAAAAGTCTCTAATCTGTTCCAACATAGACAATATTATACTGCTTCTCCACTAAAGTATGACCATTGAAATATAGTAGAATTTGCTCGAATTTGCTCGGTGTGCCTTTAAATATATTACATTATATATAGTCACAATGAGCTATTATGATTAAAAATGTTTTATATTCAATTATAAAATGCATTGTGTATATTAATATAATGAAAACAATACTGCACTGTACATATATAATTATATATTTAGTCACGGGACTTGCCCCAGCTGGCAAGTCTCGTGCTTTGATATAAGATTTAGCTGAAGCTGATAAGATACAAGGTTCCAGCCACCACCCTGATGCATGTTGTATCCGTGGCAACACAGTACAGAATTCATCATAGCTGGCAACGTGTTGCAAACTCTGTCCCTCCTGACCTTTGGTAGGTTACAGTGACATCAAGTTGTAGGCCTACTTCTGTTGAAATGCTTGTTCACATGTTTTAAACACACTACTAGTTGCAGATTATATCCGATCAGGCAGTACAGATCCTTTTCTGGCAATGCTACCACCACAAGAACCAACAGTTCTTACCACAATACACCCAGTTAACAGCAGAGGCAGGTTATTTTATTATTTATTTATGGAGTGATGTACCATTGGCAAGTGTTTCATTTATGTAGTGTAATGCGGTGTAAAACTATTTTAAAGATGATATTCACATATGACATCTCAGATTTAACTGTTTTTGAGATACATTTGGGTGCCAAAATATAATGAATTGAAGGCACATCAACAGTGAGGAAATTACAGTAGGTATCTCAACTGGCTTGACCATAAAATTACTGGGGTCTTTCTGCACTGGCATTTTATAATGCTAATTATATAATAATTAATGATAATAATTAGTAATGCTCGTCGGCAGCACAGGGTTAATGATAGATTTCATTTGCCAGGGAGCGAGGAAGCAGAATCAAGCTTTGCTTGTCTGTATCATTTCTGTTTTAATGATGGAATGGTTCCCTCTGTTGGTGAGAATACAATATGTACATGATATACAGTAGCTGTGCAATACTTCTATCATGAATAAAATCATGTTTAATTTCGGATTTGCAAAGATCACTAACAAAAGATACATTTTGTATACTATGTAACTTTTCCCATAAACCATTAGCTGTAGTTATTTTATAATTACAATGACAAAAAATGAAATAGGCCAACTTTATAATTACAGTAGTAGTTTGTTTATTGGAATGCCAATTTTATTGGAATGACAAGCTAGATCAGCGCAAATATTGCACCAAATATAGACTCACAATCTGAGCTTCTCTTGCAAGGTCATCTAGTCAGGCTTCACATATATTATATACAACTTGGGTCACTTCTAGACACTCACAATTGAGTAACAGTCATACACAACTTCCCACAACACATAAGGCACGCATGTGCACACACACACACACACACACACACAGTAACAGCTATTTTAACAAAGCACACAAATGTGTAGCGCTACAGAAGGTAGTCAAAGTGGATCGTTTGATGCTCTAACTAGTCTCAACACACCTGTGCCACGAGGACACAGGTATAAGCCCGGAGACATTTCTAAATCGTGTCATAGTTTACAGCTTCAATGTGATGCAGGTAATACGTAGTGTTGTCAGTGGCATTACCATGACACTAGAGTATTCAACAACAATGTCATATACTTGAAAGCAGGCGCTAGAGGTCAGGATTGGGCTGGTGTCACCTACACACAACACAGCGAGAGCGAGGGAGCGAGTGAGCGAGCAAGCGAGAGAGAGCTGGTGGAGAAAGAGGTATGAGGGAAAGATCAAATAACTAATAGCCATGCATCCACGATGTGGAGGGAGATGGACACTGTGCTAGACAATGTGTATAAACTAGGGCCGCACGATTGATCGTATATTAATGGAAGATTACAATCTTGGACACTGAAATATGCTAATCATGAAAGGTCTCCATTACTGAAATTAGTGCGCGAGGGTTAAGCAGGTTAATGCTAGTGATGTTATAAGTGTGCGCAACACAAATAATACACAGGAGCTGTGTCTGAATGAATCTGTCTCTATAAAATTTTAGTTTTTTGCAATCAAGCAAGTGCAATCAAATAATGTACAAACTATATTATTTGTTTTCATTGTGTATGTACAGTACTGTACGGTTGGGGCGACTCCCAGCTGAAAGGTTGTGGGTTTGATCCCCAACATGTGATGCCTACTTGTAAGCATCCTTGTGCAAGATGCTAAAGAATTGCATTTACTGAAAGTTTACTGATAGTAAATTACATTTACCATCACATTTGTCATAATCATGCAGCCCTACTACAACTAGTTATTTTTAATCAAATGTATTTTTTTGCATGTATGATTAGAACATTAAAGATGGTACATTATTCTGTATACTATTGTGTACAGTCTATTGTTCTTATGACGGGATCAGCTGGAACAGTGGAAGAGATTACAGACATTGGGAAAAGCTAAGCAGCCTTTTTGTAAGGGTTGCTAATTTATTGAATCCCAGAATAGGAAGACATTTAACAATACGTTTTTGGACTCACGTCATAGGATGCAGTAACGCCAACAAGAAAGGCAATATACTGCGTTAGTCTTTCAATTCAAAGTGTATGGAATACATTTTAGTGTTACAAATGCTTTTTTTTTTTATGCCATTCATAAATTCAGTTCTTACTCGGCATATACGCCTCATGTGTTTAAGTAACTTTAGTTGCTACTGTATGCCATCTAATTGATGAGACGCATAACAAGTTTGTTTTGTATGTATAATACTGTATACACTATTCTGTCAGCGCTGGCTGGGGTCTTTACTGGGCTGACTTCAGGACATACTGTATATGCTGTAGATATTTTAACACTAAAATTTAAGAATCATTTGCCATAGGTGGCACAAACAAACTCTACATTTAGCCATTAACTATATAATATATAACAATCTCTTTCACAATGCCAATGTATTTGTGTGCCACTATCTCAGCATACTGCTCTTGTGCTTCAGAAACGCGTGACCGTGATCAAACCTCTTGCGCTAGTGTTAGTGCTACGACTGCAGTCACAGTGTCCCAAGTCTGTTCATTCTTGCCACACCCAAACCTGATCCCATGCATTGGTGTACGCGACGCTACACTTCCCTCGTGTGGGCCCACCCATACCAGGGAGCCTAATCTCTCTCTCTCTCTGGCATATCCTCATCTCAGTCCCCTCCTATGAGTGAGCCCTTTCTGCTGCACACACCAGAGGCATGTCTCCCCACTCCCCCACAGAGGTCGGTGAGGCATGCCCCTGGCTGAACGGACTGCTCTGCCACAGGCTCTCAGACAAGCGGGGCCTTTTTCTCCTCCGGTGTCTCCTCCAGTATCTGCAGGAGCAGGTCGCTGAGGGGCTTGGCCACGGTGCGGTAGCCCGATGGCGTCAGGTGTAGGAAGTCAAACATGTCCTGCACGCTGATGGTTTCTCCGGAGTGTAAAAACTCGGCTGCCACATCCAGGAATTGAACTTGGCCCAACCTTGGCAGCCAGGAACGAAGGAATTCATTCACATCCGCGTTCTTCTTCCGCAGTGGGTTTGGCCGCTCACCGCGAGGCAACAGGCCCTGGGGAAGGACATCTTAATAACTCTTTAGGCTAATTTACGGTTTAAAAGGTGCCACTAGATGGCAATGATAGATTATAAATGCTCTTTTAAACATTATTGCAACTTTAAGTTTAAGTTAGAGATACTTAAATCTTTTTTTTATACATACTTTATATTTGTTACATGTTTACAAAGATCCGAGGCATTTATAGACCGTTCAAAATTCAATGCAGAAATATTGACACGGATGACACTCTTTAAAATCAGCAATACTAGCAATGATAACCCTTAGTTAAGCCCATTTTTCCTCAAGTAAAGAATTTTTTACAAATAAAATAAATAAACAACTTTCACACATATTGACCACTTACCAATACAACTATCTTTGCTTTGGGAAGGCGGGTAGTTAGCAGCTCAGCAAGAGCAAAAATTCCTCCTGCAACCTGCACTGCTGTGTGTTCGTGGTTGTTGGTTCCTACCCACAGCACCACTACCTGGACACAGAGACGTTCAATAAGCAATAGACTGTTTTGCATTAACCTTTATTTATTTCACATGTTTATCGGTTATATTCTATCTTATTCTTTTTTTACCACCATGTATATTTTATTTTTTAAATATTTATATTATCTTGTGTCTGCACAGTCAAGAGTGCACCATGACAAAGCATTTCATTACCATGTATTGCTGCAGCTCTGTGTATTTGATCAATAAACTTGGAAACACAAGACAACATATTATGGCGATATGCTATTACTTCCACCAAAAAAGCAGTTCCACTACAAGGCACTTGTTGCTATCTAACCAAGTAACAAGAAAAGTGACTAGCATATACGGTATATATCTTGGCTAGTTCTTGGCAGAAGCTTAGGCACCATTGCTGTTTACGGTGGTGGTGAGTGATACAAAAAAAAAAAAAAAAAACTAGGTGATGTTATGAGAAATAACACCAGTTAGAATGCATTTCAACCAGTCAGATTCTATAGCCACACAAAACTGTTGAAAAATGAATAATAATCACACTCTTTCCATTTCTGTAACGAAATCTCTAGACCGGTGATCAATTATAAATACATTCTGCGTCCTGATGCCATGTTCTGGGATACTGTACAACATTGCCGAATAAATATTTGATGATATTATTAGTATATAGCATCTTTATAACAGCTTTGAAAATCAGATAAAATTAGACTGAATGCTTTAATGAAATAATACATTTTTAATAAATAAATAAATAGTAAACAGAAAAGCAGGGTAAGTAGAGGAGATCACATAAAAGCCTTTCTATAGAGGTGGTTTTAAGAAGTAGGCTACTTCCAAATGATACTGATATTGCTGAAAAGGTGTTACTGATTAAGCTAGTGTATTCTCAAATCTCCATTCATAGAAAAAGATATTAAGGCACCACTGAAAACTGACTAATCAAGTTCCACTGTAACAGCGCAAAAAGACAGTAGACAACAAATCAGCTCCGTCCACATCTTTTTACATTGTGTTGTAGGGGTGGGGCGTGTGGGCGCCAACGTAGCACACCATCGCCATCTTTGAAGAGGGCAAGATGGCTTTGGCTACTTACTTTTGTTAATTGATCTAGTTGGCTACCAGCCACACTTTACTCTTAGCACTCCATGCAAGTATAGCCTTGCTCTGATTAACTAAAAGTTGATTCATGATTCATCTCGTTAATTTCTCCGCCATCACTGACACAAAACTAAACAACCTCCGTCTAGTTAGGTTATTTCGCCGCAACCACTGACACAAAAGAAGCTATCTAGTTAGCAGTTACCTGCTTCTAAAGTAGGGATGGGAATTTCAAGCCAAAATACTTTGACAGTCGCTGGAAACGGTTCGATTATGAATCAAAGATCACGGCAGCCACCCCCCCGCGCGCATGTACGTATAAAGAGAAATTGAAAATAAATGGGAGGCGATTTAAGTCAGAAAGGTATGTGGACCTTACCTCGGAAATAAGAATGTGGAGGAGAGAGGGTTCGTGTCAAAACGTCACACCCCTTAATCAGCCATGCCGGCTGTCCCTTTTACACAGACATTGTTCCGGCTCTGTGTCGGCCTCCGCAGCCGGCTCAACAACAATGACCCCCCAATTCCGCCTCCGTACCTTTTACACAGAACGGCGAGGCAGAATGATGCCGCAATATTCTCGCCTTGAAAGCGGTGTATAAAAAGTGCGACGTAAATGAGGAATGTAAACGCATTCTTCTTTAGTTGTTGTTTAGTGGCGGTTGGCAAACAGCTTTAAGGTGCATTTCCACCACCTCCTGGCAGTGGCTACGCGTTACTTAAAAACAAGGGAAATATATATATTTTTTAAGACAAAACGATAGTCGCATAAACTATTCAACTACTCGAATAATCGAATATCATTACCTATCCCTATTCTAAAGGATGAAAAAGATAATCGTTAGGTGCAGCCCTATTGTCTTGTTGGTCTACTTTTACAACTGTCTTGTGTTCTCACCTTCGGACGGATGTTCTCTAGCTCTCCATCCTGAAGCCTCCACAGCACATTACAGGTTGTGTCCCCCCCAATGCCAAAGTTGAGAGCATGAAGTGGAGAGAAAAACTCCCTCCAGACCTGGGGACAACAAGGCATACATCTGTCATTATCAAAAGCTGAAACAAAATCAGATCTTCTATGATCAATAAAATTAGTGCATCCAAATATCATATTCTTTATGGATTTTTTTTTCTAAAAGTTATGAACATTATATATAACATACACAATGCAGATACACACATGAAATAATGTGAACAATGAAACCACAAATTGTACACTTTTTTTCACCTCATAGTGCTGCATTAGCTGTACCATAGAGTCTCCCACAAAAAGCACTTCTGGTTCAGCATCCTTGCACTCCTGCACAAATCTTGAGTGCTGCATAGACACAAAGGCATGATTGTATTCCTTGCTTTGATTAGGTTAAGTAGAGCCAAAAAAAAAAAAGACAGGAGATAAACATGTGATGTATATTTAAATTACACATCCAACCCATGTTGGGTACAAGTGTAGGACAAAAACAACAACTGAAAAAGAAAAAGAGGCGTCCACATTGAATACGTTTGTAAATTCAGTGTGTAGACTATTATTTCACGTATATCCCTTAGTTCGAATGCATTTAGTGTAACCTTAATGCTGGGGTGTCAGTTCTATAACGTTACATTACAATAACAACATTTATAGTAATATCAACTCACGCTGTGTTGATTAAAGGAATTATGCACAAAATTAAATGTGACAGTATCTTTATAGACCAGTGCATGGAATGTTTCCTGTGCGGTATAAATGCTAACCTGCGACATCCACCGCCCATCCCCATGTTCATCTTTTACTGGTTGTGCTACAGCAGCTGGATTCATCTCCTCGCTACTCATCCTGCAAAAATTCACATAGGAACACACAAAAGCATTACGCATTGCTCACATTAATTTTAGAAAACAAATACTGTAACTAGCGTTAGGCAAAATAAATTATTACTAGCTACTGTTGACGAGAGTGATGCAGCAGATCAACGTTTCATAAACAGGCCGCCATACATTCACGCGCGTTTAATGTCTATGCATGCGAATTCCAACAAAAACAAACAACCATAAACTGACCTAAATTACAGTAGCTAATCACGGCTGCCAAATACTGCCGCGTATCACAACATAACGAGGCGACACGCCCGGTGTTGATATGTAAAATTCGATTGAATTAATGAAGACTGGTGTTTTGCAAAACAGCTACCTGGCGGGCTGTTGAACCTCAATGTTTGTACCTCTGATTATTTAATTTCTTCCTGAGCGGAGACAACCCTTTTACGCTGCGTCACTTTTGCTGGGGATGCCTTGCTGTGCGATCTGGGTGACGCTTGATAGCTAATGTTAGCTTAGCATACGGGAAAACAAAAGGCGTGACGGGATGGCTGACTGCAAAGAGCCAAAAGAGCCTCAAAGGAAAGAGAACTGAACTGATAGCATTAGCTGGAAACATGGGGCATACATACGCAATGAATCATGGGACACGCGATGACACTATTTGAATAAACCCATGGATGTATAATTCAAAGATTTCTACTAAAACCACCAAAGCAGAAACTTAAATAACGTTGCGCTCGACAGTAAATGTTTGTGTAAATTCAAAATAAACTTTTAATTTTTCTCTTTAACCGCAAAGCATCATGGTAACTTAACGCATGCATATACAATTATACATAATGGGATATTGTAACTAATGAAAAGTTCAGTTATCAGTTATATGAGATTTCTAGAGATTTGACTCTTCAGTATTTTAATAGAGTAAATATTAAGTAGTAAAATTAAATATTTTAATTATACTACTAGCTTTAAACAAGATCAATCAACAAAAATGAAACAATCGTGAACGTTTATTGTATCTTCTTGACCTGAGGCTGACCTGTAACGGGTCTGGAAGAAAGCCGTGATGAGACCTATCATCATACATCCATGGGATGTGACATGTGGGCGGGGGGCTATAAGGCTTAATCATCATGTGGCCTTCTCAGTATAAAAATTGACTTTCGCGCATCCTTAAAAATAATCGAATAACGATGATTAATATGTGTTGGGACGTTGTTAAAAAAGAGAGAGGTAAAGTCTGTCAAGAGCGTAGGTGAAGAAGAAGAAACAAACAAATGACCTATAACTATGGCCACTAAGGCCCGCCCATCTGGGAAAGGTGAACAGTAATGGTGTATACGGAAGATACTATTCTCACCACCGGGGTGCGTACTTTGTTCGAAGAACGACCATTTCTGCCAAAATTTGCATTGAGTATTAATGACTTTACCTCTAAACAATTTATAATAGAAATTGTTATTGAAGAACCTACCTGCCAGTCTGGGCAGTAAAGCGTATCCTATGCATCGGATAAAGCTTGAGCTTGTTGCTCTCCTGGGAGTAATCGTAACGTCAGGTGAGTTGCAAACTTCCAGAATGACGACGACAATAGTTGGAAATTGTGGAATTGTCATTTGAAATTTAGATTTGAATGTCAAATACAGTACCAGAAGGCTTGACATTGAACTGATTCGACCTATGATAGATATATAGACAGATAGATAGGGTTAAATATAACAACAACGATTGGAAGACTAGATGTAGCCTACATCAGAGGTTTTCATTTCTCAATTTAGATGATTGAGTTGTAAGGACTTCTCATGCTTTTGGAGTAGGCCTTGTTACATCTCGAACAGGCTTCAGCGTAACTTCTTCATGTCCGTAGCAGATTCTGATTCTGTTATTTATTTCACTATAGACTATAGGTGTGCTGGAGTCTTGATTTTCTGGTGTAGAGGGTGGAAACTGGTTTATTATGGTGACTAATTCATTATCAGGCTGATTTAATCAATGACTCGGTGGTTGTATAGCCCTGAACTACAAAATTCCCTTGTATTGACATAAAACCATAGCCTATTCAACAAAAAATTTCTTACAGCCATGTTATGATATCCCTGCTGCTGTGAGGTACAGTAGATATTTAGGTTCTGTATGTGATGTGAGTGGTACATTATTTTACGGTCAAATCCTTATTTGAGTATCGGGTTCCTATCTCAATTGTAGCCTGTACATATTTAGGATCATGGTACGTTCCATTACTATGCCGTTAAAGGAGAATGTAAGACTGCACATGTAATAATGTTTGCCAAAACTCTACTCTCTACACATGTCATCACCCTAGAACCGGTTGTACTAAAATATAGTTGAACAATACTTGGTCTCATCGGCTATCATTCCACATTCTGTATCACCAGTGGCTGATTATAGCACTTCAATGCCTGGTGTAGCTGTGCAACAGGAAGTTAATGGCACTCTGTACTCTTGAACTTGTATAATTATTAACCATTGATTTGGCATAGGCTAGAGGTAGCAAGATATTCAGCTTAGCATCACTATTCAGTACATTGGAAAGCATTTCCTATTGAATTGCTCTACAATTACAATTACAACATTTAGCAGACGCTTTTATCCAAAGCGACTTACAATTACTGCTATTACATAGAGCAGATAGGGGTTAGGCATCTTGCTCAAGGATGCTTACAGGTAGGCCAACTACCTGCTGGGATTTTGACTAATTTTGCTGGGAGTCCAACACCTAGACCATG
>JAOEHI010000006.1:2587376-2620646 GCA_025447815.1 Percopsis transmontana | reverse complement strand
CAAGGATGCTTACAGGTAGGCCAACTACCTGCTGGGATTTTGACTAATTTTGCTGGGAGTCCAACACCTAGACCATGACTATCCTGCCCTATGATGGAAGTAAAGTAAAAGTGATTGTTTTCTCTGGTTTTGGTAAAATTGATAAAAAAAACACTATGATTTAGAAACACTAGAATCATTAAGCATGGCCATTGGGCATGCGATTTAGAGAGGCAAAACTTCAAAATTCAAAATGGCAGGGCATAAAGAAGTGATTTCAGGCATGAGTCTCCTCCCTCTAATCTGTCAAGGACTATTGGTCTAGGAAATTTGTGGTCAGGCTAACCAGTTTCTATCTGCTCAGTGATAAACGAAAAGGAGGTAGTTGTTGTTAAATAAATGCAGTCATAACATGGCCATGTTGTCTTCTTGCTAGTAGGAGGTGAAGTTGATTTTGAGTTTTCTCTTAAAGGGACACTCCACCATAACATCAGAAATTATACTGCACTGTATAAAATGAGGTTGTAGTGTGTGTATGCAGGAGATCAGCGTTCTATTGTGCCTTGCAGACCACTGGGGGCAGAGACATTTTGAGTGCCTTGAAAAGACGACAGAAATTTAGTGAAAAATAATTTCATTTATGACCAGCATTTCAGACACGGCTATAACTAAACTTTATAACAAGGTTGGTGATCACCTACGAGTTTGTAGCGGAAGCTTTAATAATGTGACACAGAAGCGTTGAATGTTCCAAAAACCTTTTTAATGAAACCTGTGCTACTCACACTCTAATCAGGAAGTAGTGTATCTAGAGTTTTACTTAAAAATGTAAGTTCAGATCATTAAATAATATACCAACATATATTTAGAAATAAATCAAATCGGAATTGTCTGCTATAAATATTGAATGCATCTGATCGGATCGGGATACCAAAAAAGTTGATCAGGATGTCTCTAGCGCTGGTACTCAATGCTGAAATCCTACTTTTATTCTCACGGTGGAGATATATTACGTAAAATGCGTCAGGGGCCATTTTAGATTTTCCCCCCCATGGTTGTCTTCAACAGATGTCAATGGAACTAATGGGGTTGTTGCTTCTAGTTGTTTTATAGGTCTATGTAATGTCACCCTAGTTTTTTTCTAAACAGATATTTTGAAGCCAAGAATTTTGAAAAAAATGTATTGACTGTTTTGAAACAAAACTGCATGTGGGTGTAGGGGGAGAAGTAGGGAGAACCACAGTTGGGTAATGGTGGTTTGAACCACAAGGGCAACTTCAGACACAAATTACAAAGTGTTTTTTAAAGTGTAACCTTTTACAATAAGTGGGAATCGAAGACTTTGTGTCTGGGGTCTAGTCTTTGGTGTGGATGTAGTTTAATAGTTTTCTTCAAAATTGAGTTGGGAGTCTACGACTGGACAATCAAGTGGTTTGAATTTGAACTATTGTTGCATATTCCAAGGTGTTTTTTCACACACAGGGGTGCTGCAAGCCACAGGGATGGAGATTTCTACCTATGGTACACTGGAGGCAGTAAACGGCACAGATGTAAAGCTTAAGTGCACGTTTAAGTCCACTCACCCGGTGGGACCCGCTGGTGTCACTGTGTCCTGGAACTTCCGTCCTCTGATTCCAGGACCTGAGGAGTCGGTGTGTGTGTGCCACACAGCAGTTTTATCAGAACTGTTGAACTTGCATACAGTTGGAGGAAAAATGATAAATAGAACTGATAAAGTTGGAAGCCACTTAAGGGTAATTTCATGGAATCTACCTATTGTGTGTGTGTGTGTGTGTGTGTGTGTGTGTGTGTCAGGTGTTCTACTATCAAGACGAGCCCTATCCTCCTGTGTCTGGGCGTTTTAAAGGCCATGCAGTGTGGTCAGGGGACATAATGAAAAATGACGCCTCCATCACCCTCCGTGAGGTGCCCCCCACCTTTAATGGTACCTATGTCTGCCAGGTTCGCAACATGCCTGATGTACACGGCCAAAACGGAGAGACCATCCTCACAGTCATCGACAAAGGTCAGACCGGCATGCTTGCATTACCACCACTGTGTCCAGAACATTTCTATATCCCAGAACCAGCTGTGCTAACGAGATAAACATGAACTAATTCAATGTCTACTGTTATGTTTTGTTTTTACCGATAATAGTTACACTCTCTGAGATTGGCATTTTGGGAATAGCAGTGGGCGTGGCCTGTGGAGTAATGCTGCTCATCCTAATCAGCGTTGTAATGGTGAAGCACTACCGGAAGAAGGGTGCCGAGAATGACATAGAACGGCACGTAAAGGAGCCAACAGTGTGGTGAGAGGCAGGCCCCCCTATCTAGGGAGTCAGGACTAGTGTGGAGGCTGCTTGGACTGACTTGTGGGGGAACGGTTTGGGTTCTCTTTAGCAGCACAGCCTGCTGTTCTTTTCTCCATGTGTGCTCCCCCACTGTGTACATCTCAGATCAGTTGTACATAATGTGCCTCAGTATTAGGGATGTAGCATTTCAGAGTTTGCTTTAACACCCCATTGTTTAAGGTTAGCTATTAGTGATTATACATGGTTTTTGTGTATTTTATTTGCAGTTTTAAAAAAGGGCATACTGTGGAGAAGTTTTCTAGCAAAGTACTGTGTTTAATGCTTGTTCATTGACCTCAAATCACAACAGTAACATTGCATGTGTTGGCCAAGCTTAGTAAACAGCCTCTGTATTTTTAGTGGGTTGATTTAAAAAAAAATATATATAATAATTATCTAACAAATAAAACAATTATTTTTTTTTAGAAAAATTTTGCACGAATTGTTTTAAAATTCTTCCTAGTTATGTGCTTGGCTGACTGTCTTTTTGCTGTGGTGAATTGACTGATTGCCTTTTGTCTGTGGGTTATTAGGCTATGGTAATGTTGTAAATAAGTGCTGGTGTAAGCTTTATCTGGGTGACACTTCCTCCCTTTTATGCTAAAAAGTCAAAATTACATCTTTCAGGCAAGTTTCCCTTCCTTAGTTTGCCTGTTAATGCAGATAAATATGTCTGAACGATAACAAATGGAGATATTTTATCCCCAGAGAACCCTGAACCCTGCAGTCTGAGGATCATAAGTCAGGTCCATGCCATGGATGATAAAGCTTTCCCCTTTCTGTTCCTAATTGCCAGCCATGTTGGTTGAAATGTCAGATAGTTGATATTTGTCACTATGGAAGCTTGTTTCCTCCACATGAAAAAAAAATGTTTTGGTAAGTCATAAAAATGAGAAAAAGTCATACTATATCCTAATTGTGGGGAATAGTCTTTTTAGTAATTTGGCTGCACTGCTAATGTAACATTGGCCTGGACTGGTCTCTTTAGTTCTTTGTGCGCCAAAGCTTCCTCTTGCTTAAAATCCTTTCAATGGTGCGTTTGCTTAGTACAGTCCCATGAAATTCAGCTAATAAGTCAGGAATTTAATCATTTGTAAAACCGCGTTTGGAATATTCCTGTGTGTTCACAAGCCAGGATTCCCCCTTTACTTCAAAATGCTTTGACTGAATATGTCCTAGATGTTTTTTCACATTGCACCGACCGATTAAACATAGTTTCCAACATTTTTACAATTCTACAAATACTGTGCAGCTTCTTTCCCATTCCTCAGAGTATCCACTGACTGACGTTCAAGATTTTCAGCAATGAATACAAACATTGTTTGTGTGTGATTATCTTGATCTTTATTAAGTTACAGAAAAGATGAAAATTAATTACAAAATGGATATTGTCCATATACCTAAACTGCCTGTTTCCCAAGATAAGCCAGCCAGCAATTAACCTACATGGACTTTCTATAAATTTTTAAAAAGTTTTTACACTTTTGACTCTTTGTAAATACTTTGTTAAAGGTATACAAGTAAGATTTTCACCTCAGTGAGCCTATATCTGACCCTATGGGTGTAACAATACGAATATCCAATTCCACTTCATATAAAATTAGTTGTTGGGCTCTCTGTTGAGAGTGATGGACCGTAAATTACTGTACTTCACCGCTGAAGCACTGGGAGGGTAGAGTCAGACATGCAGAACTGGGTGCAGTTCTCTCAGGCATATCCATTGGTGTCAATGTTGCTTAGTATACCTTTTACAGAAACCTTGTTATTACTTTTATAAATAAAGTGTGAAACATGAAATGCAGTTCTTTATTAATCAGCAATTATTTTGCTGCTAAAACGTGAATTTATTTTGTGGTGTAATAAGTTTAACTGGTGCTTCTTGAGAGAGTGGGCTTGTAATAGGCAAGTTCCAGTGACGTCATCAGTTGACGGTTTGGCACAATGTTTACTCCACCTGAAGTTAGACAGAAACCTTGATATAAATATAATTGAGTTTTCTAGTTCTATATTTTAATACAACATACAAGATCTTGTGTGTTTAAAAGTTGCAGATGGCAGCTTTAAGCGCAGCCTAACATGGAAGGGCTGAAGAAGTCCTCACAAGCTATGTCTACAGTTGGGGAGGGGTCTAGCACTTGCTTGTACAGTTGGGACTCAGCCTCAGGTGTACCTTGCTGACTGTTTAAAGCCTAGCCTTTCCTGTCAGGCTACCCTTGTGACTCAAAAACCCTTTTGTTATGTTAATGACAAAAGATTCCAGCGTCAAGTTTGTACAAGTACAGTAACAATACAGGTTGTTTCTGACAAAGACCTGAACCCCGAGCTCAAATTCGAATGGAATTAAAAGATAAAGAGAAGTAGAAAAAAATTAAAAAATTACACAACTAACCAGCTGGGAGTCCCGGAGACATCGCCACCTTGTGGTGTTAAAAGCACTAGTCGGGAAGTGTCCTTTCTGTCAAGTGTGTTCAACCTGTTAGGACAAGCTGAATATACATACTGTATGTTTATAAAGTGTTTAAGTCTGTTGACCTTGAGCAGTTACCATATCAGTTACAGTATCAGAGTGAAGAGTCAATATAATTTAGTATAATGTCCTCGTGTGACGTGAGCTTGCATGTCTATTCATAACAACACAGACAAAAGCACTGCTCTTTTTAATGAGCTGTACTGTGCCAGGGATTAGAGATTTGCAAATTGTACACCTGTTTATTGGATGAGTTCAGCCGCGCTTCATGATGATTAATGTGGAGCAGTCTCCTGTTAAAGGTACACTCAATTCTTTAAAAAAAACACTTGTTTTGGTCACTTCAATACATTCATTATGGTCAGGAAGATATTCTATAGATTTAGGTGAAAATTACAGGCGAAATACTGCAGCAAATAGTCACTTTGGAGGTGCTGGGATCCCTGCGCTCATCTTTTGGACATTTAGTTGCACTACAGGAGCTGAGTAAAGCTTTACTCATAGTAGTGAATGCATAGAAATGAGCTGGTCTGTGAGTACCAGACTGGGATCCTTGGACAATGGACATCCTTGTGGTTATAGCACCCTGCACAGGTCTGCAGCATCCTCTCTTTCTGCAGCAAGACGCTGCAATTTTCACACATTTATGGAAGATTTCCCATACAGCTGTTGCAACAATCCCCCATTGGAGAGGCCGGTACAGTGGAACAGGGAGCCGACACGAGGGAAAACCCAACTCCAGTTTTGGGATTTTGTATTATTAGAGTATTTGGCAGCTAAAGCAACTTTCTTGAATCAGTATTCAAGAAAGCTGGTCAAAATTGTCTGTTTTTAAAGGTACACTACTCAGTTTGTGTGCCTTTGAGACACGTCAAAACAAACCATGGAGAAGCAACAAACAGCTGGAATAAACTTCCAGAATATTTTAGACTCCAACATTGACTACTTTTAAATCCAGAATAAAAACGTTTATGTTCACCGTTGCCTTCTGCTGAACTGCAAACCTTGAACTTAGATTTAATGCTGTAAAACATTTCGATTTTGTGACATCTTGGTCTTATTCTTTAATTAATATATATGTCTTTTAATGCATTATTTTCTAATCCTTTTTTATTGTATAACATGTTTTTATGTGATGATGATGAGATATGTGCTGGATATATGTGCCTTGCCTTGACTTTGTGATTGAAACCAGTGTAACACTAACGTTGTCTTGGTTTGAAATTCATTGCTAAGTGACTAGCACTCCTCTACTCAGAACCTGGTTTCGGGCCAAACACCAATGTACCTAGCAGCATGCTACTATTTAATAAATCACTGTAAACTAGAACAGAAGCAGTCACATTGTGTGCAGCAGAGGACCACAGAACACAACAACAAATTACCTTAATGAGAATCGTAATCTACCAAATATCCTGCTATAAGATGACCTGCAAAATTATATTGCTTTGTTGATTTTGGTCAGTTGTGTCCTCTGCAGTGCTTGTTGAAGTTATATCACTAATTCTAATTAAAATAAGACACATTTCGCAAACTAAAGTTCTTAGAGAATTAATGTAATTGTACATTAATAAAAGGTATTCTATATGAAGGGCTGTTTAGGAAATATTTCAGACTTACACAAACACAAATGAAACGTATGCATTCCCGTGTGAAACTTTCACACACGCATCCATACTACTGAAACCTCACACACATAATACGTGAAACACTCATATAGACCCATGCGAAACGCATTCACACATACTTGATTATATGAAATGTTCGTACAGATACACATGAAACGGGTGTATTCATACATATGAAACGCTCATATAGATACAGGTGGAACAGACACACACATACAGTATGAAATGCTTATACAGACGCATATGAATTACATTCACACACACGTGCACGCATATGAAACTCTCATTCAGATACAGAAGAAACAGGAGAACATTTCAGTATAAATGCCGGAAGGCATGATCTCAGTACAACTGGCATCCTTCCAATCGTCCCGCTTGATCGCAGTTCTGGCTAAAACTATGCATTCACAAACAAAACTTTTTTCTCCAGTCCAGAGGCATTGTTAGGACTGAAACTTAGCCCAGAAATCTTTAGGTTTTGAACTTATTTCAGACTAAAATGAATATAAGATGTGAGACACTGCTCTACCCATAAGTTCCAGTGTTATGTCCCTACTGGATTCCAAGCTAACTGGTATCCAATTGTGTGCATGTGGTGTGTGCGATGGTATTGGCAGCCCACCTCTGGCAGCAGATTCATCAAAATTCCACAAAACACATTCCACAATGTTCAAGTGTCACCTTGTTACTACATTCGCAAATAGGCTTAATGAGTGTTAGATCACCTCCCTCTATAATGTCTTAGAATGATATAAAATATACATTTTGAAAAGCAAAAGTTTACTTCAAGCAGAATTCGATCACAATGTACAATTAGTAGAATGGGAGAGAAAAATAAAAGATGAGAAAAAACCCACAAATGACTTAATTATTTAAAACAGTTAAATAAGATCCACTCTACTAGAATGGTACCATCCTCTATAAAAGAACTAAATGGAAAAATGCAATTGGCACTGCATACCTACTAAAGGTTAAAACAACGGTGTTAAAACAGTGTTGCTTACAATGGTTAAAATGTACTCATACCATGCACGTATACTGACGCACCCAATCAGAGGGCCATTAAAGGGTCATGCCAAGAAATTACAAAAGTCAATCCTCTCCCACCACAGGTAAATACAAGAGCTTTTATAAGGCACACACACCTTAAACAAATTAAGGGGACAATTAAAAGGGCACTGATTGGTAGTTTAAAATGTCTTGACTCAAATCACCTGGCCTAGTCAATCAAACCATTGAAACTCAAACCAAGGAAGTGAACTTTCTATATGAAACAGAAAAACATGCAAAGAAACACACCCAAGTAAATAAATCAAAATAAATAAATTCAAAATAATAAAATACAAAAATATACACAATGATAAAGAAGAACAATATTAAATGGTAGACCATGAGCCTTTCCATGACTTTCCATTTATATGAGCATTTCACATATATGTGTGTGTGAGTTTTTAGCAGTATGGATGCGTGTGTGCTTTGCGTGTATGTGTAAAAAAAGGCTGAAATATTTCCTAAATAGCCCCTCATGGTATTCCAATCCAATCAAAACAAACAATAAAATAGACCATAGAGCTCCCATAAACAGATACAGGAGCTAACTTCCTCCTATGAAATATTGATCACATTTAAAAGTAGTTGCAAAGGAAGTCAAATTATATGCAGACACTTGCAGTTGTCTTCTCTCTAGAATCAGCTTCAACTTTATAGTTACATATTTCTAAAGTTGTGAGCCGAGCAATAGAGAAACTTCATCCTTCCCCTCCTGCAAACAGCCAAATTGTTGACCAGATTATTGTACTGTACAAAGCATCCACACACCGGGTGTCGTCCTACAGGGAAAAGGCAGCTGTGCCCTTGTTATCTGCTTGTGTAACTGTACACCTGTTCGGAGGGCATCCTCCATTACATTCCATCCCATCTTAACTGCATCCTCCCGGTTAGGGAAGAGACAGCTATCTGAGCCTTCATTGACGCCCATGTCTTGTCTTCATATACTTGTAGTGTTGAATTAATAATAAATAAATACCCCCAAACCCTTAAAGATGTAGTGTGTAAAATCTAGTGTATTTATGAATTAACTTCCTGAGACCATCTTGATCTTGCGAGCTACATGATTTGTTCCACTCTGCAGATCATAGTCTGGGTCTAGTCTATATGAACATATTGTAATATTCCCCATAAAGGGATAGGAGTACAACCCTTTGTGTTCCAGTTTTCCTGGCTGTGAGAGGTGAGCAACACATACACAGGTGAAGTGTTCCTTTAACCTGGAATGTGTTATCTGCAATGGATTCAGTCTGACAGGTCTGACGTGTTAGTATTAAATTATTATGAGTGCGCCAAGAAACCTCTGGTACAAGTGCTGACTTGTCTGCTAAAAAGGAATGATCTAATCAGGAGGCTCTTAGCTATACATTGTTGCCACGTATGATAGCCTAAATGGTACACCTGCAGCCAATCATTCTAATGGCCAGGCGTGCTGATTCTATTGAGCAAGGGGAATCTGACCTGAAAGAGGGACACATTCTCACAATCCCATGTCCAACATAGCAATGCTAGCATGAGGAGAGGAGAGGAGAGGAGAGCAGAGCAGAGCAGAGGAGAGGAGAGGAGAGGAGAGGAGAGGCAGAAAGAGAAATGCAAAGTCACGGGAAACTCAATTCAGTCTATCCATCACAGAGAAGGATAAGAACAGGGAAAGGGAAGGAATGGGACCAGTGGTGATGAGAAGGATCTTTCAAAGTCACATGAGAGTCCACTTCAGTAAAATAGGGGCTGCTTTAATGTGGGACCGTGCATGGACAACACCACCTGCACTGCAGAAGTTTCTATGATCTCCGTACACACACACACACACACACACACACACACACACACACACACACACACACACAAGCACACACACACACAGCAAAAGTGCCTGAGTCTGCATACACGCCCCAGTCAGGAGACTGTGAGAGAGGTGGGGGGTGAGAAGTAGGGAAAGGAGGATGAGGAGGAGGAGGAGGGGAGGGGAAGGGGTGGGGGTCTGGTTGATGGAAGAGAAAGTGAATGAAGGAGGGAGGGGGGAGGGTGGCACAGAGCCAAAGTAGAGGACAGGGAAAAGTTGAGAGATAGCCAGAGGGAGAGAAACACACACAGAGAGAGAGAGAGAGAGAGAGAGAGAGAAAGAGAGAGAGAGAGAGCGTGCGAGAGAGAGAGTAATCGGTTACGTTTGAAGGAAGAGCAGTAAACCCTCTGTCATCAGCTGTACTGCAGCAACACCCGTGTCTCTCCGTCTGTCTGTCTGCCCCCCTGCGACTGTCTCACTCCTTGGCTGCCGCTGCAATGGGGCTGAAGCTGCAGTGAACGCGCTCGCTGGCAGATTCTCCTTGACTGAACCCTAACTGACTGTGCGCAGTGAGTGTTCGCTGCTCTGCAACGGCTCCAGCTCCACTCCGACTCCGCTCGCTTTACTGGCCGCATCGATTCAGCAGTGCGGTCAGCCTACCGGCCTCTGTGAGACAACTCCAGCCACGGCAGGAGGTAGGTACCCTAGCTATTGGTAATTCAGCAATAGCTGTCGCTGCCAATGCAGATTTTGACGTCTCTTCAGGGGTCACTCAAAGCGTTGAGACACACAGCCGTGCAGCAACTTTTTTAATGGCATTGCAGCTTTACTGTTTTTCTCCCAAAATGTCTCATTCCATTGATATGCTATTGTCTTGAATTAACTTTGTCGTTCATACAGTAGCCTATATACCTTCCTCTGCCCTTTCTCTGTCCCATTGCCCTCTGTCTCACCTCCAGTCAATCTGGTGGAGCACTGCAGGTCTGTCCGGCAGGCTCACTGCTCCTCCACCAAGGTAGAACGTTTGGACCTGCCTTCAAAAGGGACCGGGAGCTCCACACAGCAGGGGACACTGAGCTCTGTTTTGGGCCCTAAGTCTGCTGACACGCAGTAGAGGGACGCACTTGTTTGTTTCAAGAAGGAAAATACCACTGTCCAGGTTGAGGACTGGATCCCACAGAAGTCTTTGATTTGGAGCAGATCAGACCACCATGGAGCTCCAGTTCAACAAAGCTGAGCCCAGCAGGTTCCTTCAAAAACGCCCGGTCACTGGTGTGATGCTGGCCTTAATGCTTGGTAATGTCAAGCCCTAAATTCACCTCACATATGTTTGCATGCTCAACTGTGATTATAATCTGTGGAAGCTATCAACCAGTGGTATTGTGACAATCTTTTTTATTATTCCTGTATTTTGCATTGATTTTCAGCAGCTTTAAACTGGTGGCTTGGAGTTACTTGACAATTTAATCTGGGTTTTGCTGCCGAATTATGTGACAGTGGTGACTGTGAGGTTGGTTGTGTGATTATCTGTGCAATAACGAATCAGGTGTGATTTTGAATGATGTGGTTGGCATCTTATTGCATGATTGGAATATTTGTAGACACAAGGTTTTAGTGTTGATATTGTGGTATGGATGAACCAATGAGTTGGGGTCTGAGGAATAGAAAAGAGACCTAGATTGAGAAGATGCGTCAGCCTCAGAACACCTTATTCATTAACTCCACATAACCTTGGACCAATGATTGTCTTGGGAACCGATATTAATATTCTCGGTTGAATATCAAAATGATCTTATATTGAGCCTGGCAATTTTCTCTGCTGTGTGATAGTTTATCCTGTGGCCTGGATGAATTCTGGAAATGAAATTGGGTATTTCATTGCAGTCAAAGCACACAATTGTTGGCATTATAGAGAACTGTCCTGCATTTACTTACTGCATTACTATTGCAAAAGCCACTACAATGTTTATTGCTAAGAGCAGATAAAAACGTTATTATACTGTATTGTATACTGTACCACAAAACTCCCCAGTCAGTATCTTATATCTGAACAATAACATTTTCCTAACCTCTTTCTGAGTGTGAGACAACAGTACAGCAGTCGCCCCATGAGCAACAAGCATTAATTAAAACATTAGACTCCAATTTCATCTTTGGAGAGGAAGTAGGTGTTGCCTTCAGAATGTTCGAGTTAGCATGCTTCGGGAAGAGTACTCGAAAACATCGAAAACTTAGCATAGTAGTAGTAGTTACACGGTAAAAGATAATTGATGTAAACGTACAAGGACAAATGTAAAATTCAATGAAAACAAGCGTGTTGTGTTTATACATTTAGTTTCTGTTCTAAGCAAGGCCATTGTTTTCTATTAATTCTTAAATTGACTTACCATGAGATTAGCACCCCATACTGTGTTGCCCCTCCAAACTGCACACCAACAGTTTAAACCTATTGCAGTCTTTTACATTTATATTGCTTTTTGACACGTTTGGACTACATGGATGTCATTTTGCTTTCCATTTCCCAAACCTTGAATTTCACAGTTTCAAGTGAAAATAATGTTTTTCATTCCTCACTGGTACTATTTAACCATCTGGTGGACAGCAAACATACTGTGAAAATATGTCTGGAATTTGATTAATATCAGTGTTACATCTTCGTATTATTCCAAATATAACAGCTCGGGTATGTTGAGCTTTAGCAGGTGGATAAGGGAAATGTTTTTATGTGTACATGTAGGCTAAAAACTAGAGCATCGCTGTTCTACTTTCATCTGGCGTCAAGAATTTACTTTGGGGAATGAAAAAAAACTTAAGGGACACTACATCAATTTAGAGTTTATGTTAAGAGGCAAATAACTAAATCTCTTAAGTTTACATGTTTTTTTTAATAGAAAACACTGAGCACATACAGCATATATGTAAATATATAAATATCGTAGTATATATATATATAGTATAAATGAGGGAAGTGTGAAATATATAGCCAGAGAGGGAGGGAGAGAGTTTTTTACTGTTATCCTGTACTCCCTCTGCCAGTGTTTCTGCATGGTCACTGTGCTGCATTGGTCCAGAGAAGAAGAGGACAGGAGTAGGGATGAGAAGGGGAAAGGCAGACAGCAACGTGTTAAAGAGCAAGATATCACGAAAACCCATTCCTGCACGTTCCCTCCTTCACTGTGTTTATCCCACTGAAGAGTTTGCAGCAGTATATTATCCTGTACTGCAGTGGTCGGGCAGCCGTCCACGCTGACCTTCACAATGTTATGAACGAACGTAACAAAACAGGTAGTACACAAAAGATTAACAGATTCACAGGAACCAAGGTAGCGCAGGACAGATGTTGGGAAATAAAGAGAAAAGACTAGAAGGCGAAGGTGGTCAAACAGCTCCAGCAACATATTTCATCATCGTCAGGTCTATACAGTATGTGTGAAGCTCTTGTAGGTTTGCCTTACGCAACCACTGTGTGTATGTGGTCTATGCATTGTCAGCATGTTGTTTACATTTTGCACATTAGAGGGCAGCAGTGTGCCCAGGGTCTTCTAGTGATTTCAAAAGAGGCATACAGTATTATCAGACGTTTGTCTTTAGATCTGGCAAAATGATCTAGCTTGATAGGATGTGAGGACCTTGCACTGTAAAACATGGCTGGGAATACATGAGGAATAATCCCTTTTTTATCCATCATATTAGTTGAGCTAAGAGAACTATAAAGTTTGCATTTAACTTGCTCTTTCTTGTATTATTTGCAAAATGATGATTTAGAAGTTACACATATAGACTATTTATGTTTGTTTTGTCTGTAAATTCCAATTTTAGAGGATATATTTAAACCCTTGTACACCCACATCGATATTTTCAGTTAATGTGGTGAAATAGACCTTATCTCGCTGTCTGGATGTGTATAGACCCCATTTTATTGACATTTTCCTGGATTTCATGTCAGTTGTGTTCCCACCTGCTACGCGATAAAATCTGACATATGCAGTTTGCAGACCTCAGTACATTTTCAATGTTTATCTGCCTGACTTCTATTCATTCATTACATTTTATTTAAAATGTTTATTTTAAATAAATAAAATAAACTTGCATGTTTGGTCACATGCAAGCTGAAGCAGTACACTGCTGTGGAGTCTTGCACTAAATGTGTCCATAATTCTGTGTGATGATTGCCACTGACTTTCTCTCTTTTGACAATGGTTCTGCTTTAATGTTTTCACGGTCATTGCGCTCCCTTCCCAGGTTTGTGGTCTACCCAGGCCCTGGAGATGTCTGTGGGCAAGATTCCCTTCCTGGAGGCAGTTAATGGGAGCACAGTCACATTGCCCTGTTTATACCTCAGCTGTATCGGCATAAAGAACCTCTACTTCAACTGGCAGTTCAACGACAACGGCACCATGCAAAAGGTAAACATTACACTTCTTGTTTCTTGTGTGCAGAGAATTGTTTTTAACCATTCAGCAAAACAATAAATCATACATCTACACTGATTTTGGCACTTAGTGTGGTGCACTTAGCTTTGGATGATTGACAGCTTTCTGGTCCACTCAGATGTGCGAGTCTGTGATTCCAAACGAGGAGGTGACCCCAGTTGTGAGTATATTGCGAGAACGTGTGACGTTTGTGGGTAAAGGCAACAACATCTCCATCCTGCTGTGGAACATCACCTTTGAGGATGAGGGCCAATACACCTGCTTCGGACGCAACCCCAAAGAGAAGGGCAAGAACCATAGTGCCATCTTCACTCTTTACGTTGTGGACGAATGTGAGTGACCTCTAGTGGTAGAATGTGCAATTGCTACAGTACTAGGAACCTACTCTATGTCACCTACACCGTAAAATCTGTCAAGAGTCCAGAAAGAAGATATTTGAGGGGATTATATTTCAATGTATGTCTGGTAACACTTTTCAGTGTTTTTCAGGCAAAGTGTATCTCCTCTAACCAAGGGAAATATAGGGCTTACAAGGGCCATGATTGCATACGTTTCAAAACATGGTTGTTTTGAAACATATGCGTAACAGCTATAGGCCACCCTGTTACAGTATGTGGCATCATTATGCATTTAGTCTTAAAGGGCCTGTAAAGACAGACAGGTGTTTGAGATACAGTATCTAGTCAATTAAACTTCTCAGGGTGAAGGCAAGCGGTTATGTGCAATTGCTGTTGCAGTTGATGTCGTGCACTGCATATGAACCATAACATAAGGAAGGTGTCAGTAGTCCAGGAAAATAGACAATATCATTAGCAACATCATCTGACATAACTGTAGGAAGCTCGGAGATGGCTGTGAGACACTGGGTGTATGTAACCAGTGAGTCGAGTCAAGTCAAGTTTATTTACAGTATATAGCACATTACAGTCTCAAAGGGCCCACATTTCACATGAAAACAAACAACACCCCCTTCCCCTATTCACAATGTATCCAGGCAACCAGAAACTCATACATTGTATGTATTAGGATGTGTAATGGTCAGTCCAGTGTACCGGTGATAAATGACACATTCATTTGTCCATCTGTCCAGCATCCATTACGCCTGCACACCAGCAGCATTTCCATCGCAAGGGACAGGCACTGTGGTAGCGGAAAGAGCCAGCCATTGTTGTCCATATAGTGTCCAGGTCCATGGCAGCATCTCCCCCTCGACGACACTGACATAAAGAACAGAAACGTATCAATGGGTTTAGTGCATAACCCTTTAGGTACGCAGAGGGGGAAGTATAACTATTTTAAGTTTGACTTAAGGTTGCTACAGAAGTAGCACCCCTAACCTCAGCAGTTCCAGAGTAGGTGCCTGGTGTGAGAATGCTCTAAAGCCTGCTGATTTCTTTTGAACCTTAGGGATGGAGCGATGTGGTACATATGAGCAGTCCCACTCATTTCAAACAGCCTGTTTCTTTACAATTACCTTTACGCGTCTGTCAATCATCTGTTCCTGCGTCCCTGTGTGTAGTAAGGGTGGTGGACAACACCCTGACCATCATCATAGCCTCAGCAGTGGGTGGAGCCATCGCGTTCTTAATGGGCTTCATGTTACTGAAGAACTTCACTCTCTTCGTTCTTGCCAAGCTTGAGGAGAAAAAGTGAGTAAAATATAATGAGGTACTGAGATTACTGAGAATGTTCAGATAATGTCTGTAGGAGATTTGAATGAAGCCCACACAGTTTTCTTTTAGCCACTTTGTGTTTACTCTGTGTTTACTCTTTACGCTCTGACTTTCTCCATGTTTCTTTTCCTGCGACCCCACTACAGTAGGGAGTGCCTTGTAACTTCTTCAGGGATCGACAACACAGAAAATGGCCTCTCAGGATCCAAAGCTGATTCAAAAGTGACACCAAAAAAGAAATGAGTTAATGCATGTATGTAAATCCATATGAATATCCATATGTATAACTACGCATATATTTGTATATGCACATGTTTTTGCACACATGCAATGTCATTATGTTCAGGTTGGTATTAAACTTAATGCCACCTGGCTGTGGCCTACAATGACACTCAATACATGTGCATGAAATGCAACTACCTATACGAAGTATGTTAAGGTCATACGAGCTTCCAGAGAGCTGGACTTGACTCCTGTTGAATCTAACCATTATTTTTCCAAACCAAAGAGTGCTGTCATACAGTTGGCTGTTTCCCTTGTCAAACATACCTAGTACATCTTTTTCTGACCACATCAGTCAATGGCTTCTGAGTTTTTCATTCGCTCGCCATTCCTGGTCACTAGGAACGCTGAGAATATTTTACGTTAGACTTCGACTTTTCTTATTTTATCTGCATAGAGCAGTTAAGCAGGAATAATGAAACAAGCCTGACATTTTCCCTAACGTTACCATATGCAAAGAGGTTTCGAGTTTCACTGACTGGGGGGCTTTCCCCCCCACTTCTGCCACTGTTAATGGGGCCTTAATAAAAAGCATGGCATGATTAGCTGCTACTGCTGTTTTAAATTTAATTTCAATTTTGAATGTCTTCCAAATGTTCACAACACTGCAATTTTAGCTTCTCCTGCTGCTTTCTCCTCTTTTCAAATCAAACTGTTTTTGAACATTTTACTAACACTGATGGGAGTCAAAACTAGTCAAAAAGGGAGTGAACTGTATATTCCTAGCAATATCCAAAATATATCCAGTAGTTGCTAAAATCAAGGCCTCATGCCTTCTTTTTAACTTCTTTGCTTACTTATGTTTTGTAAATTGGCCAATTGGAAATACATCCCACAACAGTGAAGGAGTTGTATCCCATGTTGCATAGTTGCATTTTGTGCACTTATTGATGAACTTTGTAGCCATGATGAATAAAATATTTTGTGCAACCACAGCCAGGCTGCATAAAGACTTAAACCTTGGACAGTTTTTCATAATATGTAAAAAAAGACAAAATTATTTCTGTTTAATTGCTTGAGAAAATTAATAATGCACTGTTAGTAGTTTGAACTGGGATGAATCCTGCTTTAGTAATCATTAAGTTTAGAGTTGACCCTCTAAATTCACCATAATTAAATTTTAATTAAATGTTCTCTTTTAAATATTTCCCTCTTCCATTTCTCCTTGATATCAACATATTTTGTAGCTATCCATTTGCAATATTCTCAATATTTTTTCCAAGGATTCAAATAATCTAGTATCCTGGGTACCTGCCGACTACCCTAGGTACCCAGACTAAAAGTCTACCAGAAATATTTGTGAGAAAATATAGTAAGGATTCAGTCCAGTTCTTCAACTCTTTATATTTTGCTTGATGCAAAACACAGGTGCCTGTTCGCGCTTCTTTATTCCTCGATAAATGAGGACAAATATATATTGCAAATTAGTTTATGGAATTCAGCATACGCAACAAACAATACAACAATGCTCCTGGATTGAAATCCCCTGATGCCCCCCTCCCGGCGCCAACCCAACCCCCATCTTTAGAAAAATGAATGACCCTCTTGACGATGCTGCTTTTAAGACCATTAATAACCAATACATTTTAAGCATGTGAAGCAACATGAGTGAATCCTTAGACAGAATGCTTGATAATAGAAATATGTATTTAGTGTTCTTTTTTTGGAACACCTGTTCTAGTTTACCTGCGTCTGGTATGAGGTTAGCTGTAAATCTAATCATATTCCATGAAAATAATCCTGGCAAGCCTATGCACTATTTGGACTACTTGTGGCTCCAACTGGACCTGGACAAGCCTTGATCAGACATAACATTGAATTCCCCTACATCTTCAATGCCACTTACCTAACTGACATGCATAGAGTATGTGTTTTACTCTTTGCAATAAGTAACAGAAACAGAGTACAAGGGATGTTTACTACTTTAATATAAAATGCTAGCTACTTTACGGTGGAAACCTTTACAGAATGTCCAGTTAGAAGATTAAGATTTATTCACCACCACATCACCTACACCTACAGTAACGAGCTGACATCACGGATGTCAAAAAATATAAAATAATATTATTACACAATACAATTTCTAGGTGAATGGTGTTGACAGTGATTGCTACACATGATTGCACCATTGTTCAGTTCAAATCTCGTGTAAAGACACTTGCATCGTTAGCATCCATTGGGCTACAGTGCACAGGCGAGTTTGTTTACCAACTTGATTACTCCTATAGTACAGCAATCCTGGACTGTCTTGACTTCCTAATTAACATTAAGGTATCATATTGCTTTTTGTGAGGTTTGGTGTCCTGAATTATGCTGTGTTGGTGGGAATTCTAGAACGAGAAATATTGACAAAAATTAGCTACTAGCTTATGCATTGGCTTATACATAGCATGGCTAAATAGCTACAAAGAAATACATATCGAATGCTGTATTGCATACTGTAACGCACATGGCTGAGGTAAACAGGCTAGCCACAGGCTGTCAGATAAGTACCAAGTAATTACACAAATATAGCAATATCTAGCAAATAAACATCTGAAACAGATATCTATACAACAATTGCACTTAAACACATCATATACAATGCACTTATAGCATAGGAATGAAGAATATTAGACAAACAACACATTAAAGTAGGGTATGCTGTCTTGACCTTTCCATCTTTTCCAGGGTGTACTGCCTTTACTGTTCCAACTAATCAGAGGGCTCTTGGTGCCTGTGGATCCACGATCATGACCACCATAATGACCTTCGAGTCCTCTTTTACTTTGAGCCACTTCTGGCAGATCTGGAGGGCAGGTAAGTAATGACACATGAATTTGGCTGCGTCTCCATCTCTTCTAAGCAGCAGCTCTGATTCTGGATATATCATTTGGGGGAGAGAGTTTGGAGTCACCAGTCCAGGTCAGCGACATCTGAGGATACATACAGTACCCAAGAGACTATGAGTTTAATGTCCCTTCAGTCTCAACCAGGACTATCCATAGCACCTCTTCGGGATTTGTCCGAGCTCCAGTGAACGTGTACATGTCAGCCTTTACGGACAAGATCTCCCTCTCCCACAATCTGCCAAAGTGGGGAGCACTCGTGGGTTGAGGTTGATTTTCTGAGCAGCAAGCTGGTCTTTTAGAGATTGTTAAAGAGTTTGAAAGGTCATACTGTAGCTGCTAAGAAGGTAGACTTCCCCAGCTCTTCTGGGGCTCCATTGGTGCCTTCTCAATTCTTTATGGCCAGAATGACTCTGGTTGCTACAGAAAGACTGGGATTTGACTACAACGGTTGCTCTCAGCAAGTTGATTCAGAGTTTTGCAGTGTGTAATGTTGACAGCGGGATTTTGACTTTGGCTATGTAAGTCCACCGCTGGTGTAACATCTCAATGCGATCTTAGACAGGTTTGGGAGCTCCTCTACCCAGGAAAGCCATGCTTTCCCAGTAGATTGTCCCAATTACATTTCTTGTCCCAAAACTTCTGTACAAGGATCTTCGCTTCTGTTGTGTACCGCACAATGAAGACTAGTGAAGCGTACTGTCTGACCATGCTTGTAACCGCATGTATCGGGCAACACCAAAGTAGTCCAAGGGTGTGTGGTTAGGGTTAGTGCTATTGTATGGAGAGATTCTCAATATTATTGACAAGTTAGCATATCATGATCGATTTAAATTAATGTGCAATGATTTGTACAAATAAATACATTTTTCGCTTTTGCACTAATATTTGTTATTTGTATAAACACAAAATATACAGTACAGTATAGCCTTAGCCTACTGTATGTTTTCAATTTTCACAGATATTTTCAAATGTAAAATTTACTTGACTGAAGTGTTGAATCTGCAAGTTTTAGGCATTCCTTAAAAAATGTTTTATATTTTGAGACTATGTTGTATGATCCACATACTAACGCCTTTCTGGGTTCCAATGCCCGGATGCAGTATGGGCTGGGTCTAATCAAAGTTTTACGTGGGACGTCTTGTACATTGGAGGGTCCAGTTAATCGATAGGGGAGTGCGCGCTCACAGGCTCCTGACTGACTCGGGCCCCAATGCGATCGCATTGCCTGCATTGCTTGTGGTTACGCCCCTGCTAACTAGGCAATATAGTCTGGTTCGGAAAATTACCAATTGTAGCTTAGTTCACATTTGCTATTAAGATGTGCTTTGATGATATTTTTAATAGAACGTTATTCTACAAGCGTATTTTAGAAGAATCTGACTTGGTGAGTTTGGTGCACTGCAATGAACAAGCAGTAAGACTAACCCGGATACATTTTTATTAAAAATGTAGGCTTTAAAATATAAATTGTACAAAAAAAGTGTATATTTTTACTACTTTTGGAAAAAGTTGACTTGAAATTATAAAATATATAATTTTAACAGAATATTAAAAACTGCTTAGCATGCTTAGCTTAGCTTAGCTTACATGTTATCTAATATCATTTTCTTGATAGTTGGCAGATTGTGTTTGTGTACAATTTAAAATGTGATTAAGTTAGTAATTGGACAGGAAGGCTGGCTGCTTGTCGTTATTAGAACATACACTATGATTTAAACAATAGACCACTTATTGTGCAGAAAGATGATATATTATCCAATCAAATTGATTTCAGAGGTCGTCATGCTTGCTTTTTTATGACGTGTGAGGTATGTGTGAATCAGAAAGTATTTGTAAATGTAAATTTGTGTGTGGATCATGTAAGAACAGCAAGAGGATAGTCTCAAAATATATAAAAATAAAAGGAAAGTGAAATATGTGTCACTGAATACACGTCACTTGATCCATAAAAGCAGATTTAACACTTCACTAGTCAGTTTTACATGTGGCTGGTAGAAGTGAATATTGATGGTCTTCTTGGGCTGAGTCCCAGGGGCCAGAGAGAATGACACGGTAGCTCAATGGATGATACGGAGGTCTTGGGACACTAGGGAGTAATGGCGTAAGTTAGTATGCTGTGACCAATCATCAACAATTGCGTATGTACATGTATTAAGTAAGTTCACATCATTTTGCAGGATCGCACAGCTCATCTTCAACAGCACCTTGCTACTGTCGGTCTGTCGATGTAGAGGCTTTGCACTGTGGAGCTTACTGATCGTTTCTCTTGGCTCCAGTTGGACTAGTGTCTCATGTCTCATCGCACTTCTTGCATTTAGCCTTAAGAGTGCATTGAGCTGACAGATGCTCACAGCTGCACTTCATACACCTATGATTGTATCTGATCCAGGTTTCTATCTGTTCCCTTGAAAAGGATCTTCAAGTTTGTGCACTTGTTGAGATAATACTGGGTGGTGTTACAGAATAGGCAGAGGACATATTCTGCACTGGGCTTTCAGATCTGTTCATCTGTCAGACTTGCCTTTATTTTGCTCACTCCCATGAGTTGATCCAGACTTGGGTTAAACTTTCTTCTCTCTACGCTGATCTTTCAGAAAACTCTGACGTTCACAGAAGAGACATGGCAAGACTGTGTGCTGCTCTCAGGTGACCCATGGCAGCGATCTTGTGAGACTTGGTGGCTTGCGTTTGAGCAATATGGCTCCAGATGACCCATGGCAGTGCGTAACTGATCTCCTTAATCCTCAAATAACCCATCTATCCCCTCACTCACCTGTGGGCTGCAGCTCATCCTCTGTGCCTGTGGAAGTTAGTGGTTGCTCAGAACGATACTTATTCTGGTGATCTCTAGAAGCGGAGGAAGCGGAGGCTCTGTCCTCAATGCTGCATGCTGATCTGGGAGATGAGTTGAGCTGCTGATTAGATGGAGGCTACTACGTCAAAAAGAGTGAATTTGTGACAATTCTGATCTGTCGTGCCTCAACTGGTCATTCTCTTCTCTGAGAGCCCTGGAGCACTTCTGAAATGTGCCAGCAGATGAATGCTGGTTTCTTTCTGCATGTACTGGGAAGTATATAATTTATTGTTCTCCCTCGTGGTGCGGTGGTGCGGTGGTGGTGGCGATGTTCTCCGCCTGGTCTCATGACCTGTAACGTATATAACGTGAAAGGAATCGATGTCTTCAGTTCAGAAGATGTGCAGTATTTATCACCAATATTGTCAATATTACAGTACACCAATCCTTAGCATTAACATTGGTCCAACTTACTGTATATTTATGTATATTTGTTGAGTGTTTTGGTGTTCTGTATTATTGTGTGCAGAAATTAGCTACTAAGTTATACATTGGGTTGTATATAGCATGGCTACAAATAATATACATACTGTCTGTAGCTAGCATCTAGGCTATATGGTATAATGAACATGACTGAGGTACACGGGCTAGCAAGTAAGTTTCAAATCATTACTGGGAATTACCAGCTAATTTAAATGTCTGAAACTGATATCTATACAATGGTTGCACTTAAACACACCATGCACTCATAGCATAAGAACAAAGAATATTAGCCAAATACCACCATAACAGAGGCTATGCTAATCACGATTAACTAGTGCTAATTTTATGCCAATGGAATTAGCTAGTCATGTAAATTCAAATATCAATAATACATTTAGAAAAATCATTCCAAAAACATCAGAACATTTTATGGAATGAACCAACCACCTATCTATGCTGTTGTCACATGGTAGAACCACAGACGTTATAGAAGAGACTGGCCACTCGGCAGCCATCTTGGTGACGGCCGCAGGCAGTTATTTCGGGGTAACAAGACCAGGCCCCTATCTAAATGGATGGGGAGAGAGCAATAACTGCACTTTCAATGGTAATCGGGACATAAAAGCTGCATGTAAAGAATCACCAGTCAAGTCTGATTAAAATAAAAAATAAAAACAATGCTTAAAAAATTTGGTGACTTAAACCCAAAATAGGGGTTGAAAAGCTTTTTTAACCACAGGTTATACTTCTACTATGCATGCGCAAGGTCAGTGCAACCACACGATTGTCTCTTTGGTGGGAGGGCGGATAGGTGCATACAACCGCCATCTTTGGCGTCATGGACTTCTCCCATAGAGTTCTATAAAGGATTCTTTAAGTGGTCTGTCTTTTCTATAATTCTCTTCTCTAGTAGAACTAAACAATGCGTGGGTTGTTTAGACTTGGGGGTCCTTTAATCCTGCTAATAGTATATTCCTGATGGAAATGGAAAATAAACTAAATAATAATTTGAAGGCTGGCCTTTTGTACAGTTACAATTATTAGCTGCAGTGCAGTGTACAGTAACAGATATGCATTGTATTGGAAATAACATTGCCCTCTGCACATGCATACTCAAATTTGTGAGGTTAAATGAGCAGGTCAAAACAGATGCTACTGCTGAAATATCGCACACTGTCCTTTCTTAGGGTATCAGAACTGGATTCCATATTTTCCATCTGTATCATTCAACCAATGAATGCCGGCTGCATTTACAGTGTACCCCTTCACATTGATGACGCTGAATGTCTGGTTTTAAAAATACCTCTGGAGTGTGGTACAAACGTGAGAGAAAATACTATGTTTGGTCAGTTATGTGATATTGTAACATAAATGTGCCTCATGAAAGTACTGTATGTTAAATAGAGAGTTTCTCATAATGTCATGAAGTACTCTTGTATGTGCCTCCTATCTTAAATCACTAGCTTGAAGCAATATTGTGAATAGAGAATCTGTTGGGCACTTTAAAATAGATGCTTATTTTTATTTATTTATTGAGTATGTGTATAATACTTAAGAGCAATCAATTCCGATTACAATTCCGCCATTTTAGCTGACACGTTTATCCAAAGCGATTTACAATGTGTACAACTACTGTATACATGTATTAGCCTACATGGAACAGATATCCAAATACATGGAGCAATCCAAATCACTGTTTGTGTATTGGTGTGTAAGGCATAGTTATAAGTTTCTAAAGAGAAACATTGCAGGTGTTTTGTTCATATGTGAAAGAGGAATATGTATATTATGAATGTGTCTTAGAAAGAAGTGTGAAGACTTTTGTAATAACAATGTGTGCAATGAGCAACGGAAAATTAATATATATTTATCTTTTTACATTTTAGTCATTTGGTAGAGGATTTTATCCAAAGCGAATTAAAAAGAACATTTGTCAATAGTAGCTGAAACAGCCATACGGTCATCACAAGGACAAGCATTCTGTTAGTGAATTCGGCAGTCACCAGAGCTACTACCACAAGTTACAATGAAATTATCACAAACTGTAATAAAATGGAAAGATTGCTTTAATATTGAGATAAAGGCCTAAAAACATGACTATATTTTCATTATTCTCTATAGCAGCTAACATTACTATAGTATTGTATGAGCAAAAACACAAAAAAAACAGTGTTTATGCTATTTCAGCATTAATATAACTATATACAGTAGAATTTACTCTCCACATTCTGCTTAAATACTAGAAATGTAATACTTAAACATTACATGACATTAACCCCAGATATTGCGCTTGCATGTGTTCCCAGTCACTGTTTTTCACTTTGTTAGTACTTTCAAAACTATTTGACAACATGGTTTATCTGTATTCTTATGCTAGACCAGGAGTAACATGCAATAGAGTGAGAGTAGCATTGTATTTTAATAGAAGTGTTAAAATTAATATTACTTTAATTACAAAGTACAGGCATTTGGTGCAGTGATGAAAATGAAAATTTACATGCAAGTACAAATTTGGAAATGTACAAATTATATTATAATTTTTTGTAGTATTTCAAAATACTACATTCTACACCTACATCGCATATGGATTTTCTTTTCAATTGAACATGCTGACATGAATGCAAGTTCTTTATTGAGGAGACTTGAAAACATGAACACCAATCTAGACTCTGCTGTCCGAAATGGGATTTACTATTAATTTTCAACACAAGCCTGATCTCTGTGGATTAAATTACACACAGTGTTATTTTTGCTAATAACTGATACTTCAGCTCTGTGATGATAAAGCAAAGATTGGATGTTTTTTTTTACAGGTCTTATTTATATTTTGAAAATAAGCAACTCTATGCAAGTGAGAGAATAATTGTACTGTTCAACACACTGCTCCTGTGAGTTACTGTGATGATATCGTAAGCAATATCAATGTAGGAAATGGATCTTGGGCGGTGGAGTTTATAATGAAAGGATGCAGAGAGTTGTACTGGGTAAACTGGTGGGCAGATTGACCAACTGGTACTGCACGGCTGCTCTCTGCACACAAATACACAGCTGGCTCTCCATCAAATGATGTCTACAATGACAACCTCTCATTTATCATGTATGCATACAAGCTCTAGCTCTCTTTATTATAAAAGCCACAAAATCTAATAAAGTTTTGAATAAAAGTTGTCTTGTGTTTTTTGTATAGACATTTGACCTGTAAGGGGGGCGATCCATATAGCCATGCATCGATCAACTTTGGAATCAAAAGGTCACACTCAAAATAGCAATGCAGGGCATTTATTGTAGGATCCACAGGAGTAGAAAAAACACCAACCCCTTCCTCCGTTTCAGTGAATAACAATGTAATTTTGCTTGTGAAATGAAAATGGAGGATACCTATCCCATAGTCAAAATAGCCCTACGTGCAATACTGACATTGGCCGGCAGGTGGCAGGAATAGTTAAGACAAAGATTAAATCCCGCAGGTGTTTGCAGAGCACACTTGTTAAAACACTATTTAGAAATATGTTACTAGAAATCAGTTTTGAGGTTTCTAACTTCTTGTTACATATTCATAATTAACCAGAAGTTCACGTTGAAAGTAACCTATATGTATTGTTAGATTTTTTTTAGATTCTTATAAAGCTGATTTCACAAACAGTTGCGGGCCTACGTTTGGCTATCCTGCTTGATCACCACGTCAAAATGAATTTCCAGTATTGTCGAAACGAGTTAGGCTATAGAAGAATAATTTGAGAGATGCTTAAACTATATTGTTGTTATTTATTAGCCTTTGAGTCAATTGCAGCTCTCCCTTAAGTGTGGGTCGATTTAATTAGACCTGAGGCAGTTGAATGAATAAGTAGACGGTAGGCTACATCCTTGTCCCAAAAGAGACAATCAAAGAGGGGGATGCGTGCGTGTGTGTGTGTGTGTGTGTGCGTGCGTGTGTGTGTATGTGTGTAGGCCTTTGTGTGTGGGTGTGTTGTACTAAAATTGGGTAAAGTAGGCTATGCCCAGCTATGATCCTGACACGTTTGCGTTAATTTAGCCTACATCTACGCCTAATTTGTTCTTACATCTGCATCCATTAAATAAAATTTCAATTCAATAAGGAATTGATTAACGGAGTGGACACCAACAAGGAGGAGCTAAAGTCGGCTGCCAGCCACCCAACACATGCGGCCAAGTTTCTGTTAATGTTTGACTAAATAGCTTGCTGGAAGTTCGATTCTGTGAGATGGAAACCCTCTTCCACCTCCACCTCCTCCTCCTCGTCGTTCTCCTCCTCCCCATATTTTCGTTCTCTGCAGTGCATTTGATGCACGTTTTATGGCTTTCCGAGACAAAGACATAGTCGTTTTTGAGACGCTACACCAGAATCTATGACTAATTTCCAACAAATGAAGGATTAAAACAAAAACAAAAAAACAGTCTCCGCGTGAGGCAGGTTAGATGTAGATCCATTGCGCAAAGACTGCCATTCATTCTGGGGCGCACAGGTGGGCGCGCTCTCCAAGGTGCCAGTGGACATCTCTGCGTAATTAAGCTCCTCATATAAAAGGTCTATTTTGGCGTAAATTATTTTAAAAACCATTTCTGAAATCTTCCCAAGCATCGGCATTGCTTCGACGCGTTGTTTTGGCGCTGATCGGTTAGGATAAGGGGAATGAATTGGTATGCATGATGGTCTTAGTGAGAGGAGGAGATATGGGCGGGGCCGTGGCACTCCTCATTTCCCCGCGATGCTGAGCGGGCCAGCAGGGCTGGAGAGACCTCCAGGGAGCCTAGTCGCCAGTCCAGCACGGAGACCCTCCTGGCCAAAAATTGCGCCGCACACTTGCCAGGATTGCCAAATATTCCTGAAAAATATACCTGCTATTTATGGCATGTGGCTTGTAACTTTACTCCTGCTGTACTCTTTCCATGAAGGTAAGCAAAAAACTGTTGAAATATTTCATATCCTGACTGTAGAGTTACAATATCGCGTAACTTCTTTAAATCTAATCAAGAACAATAATTAACATTACAGAAATTGATAGCTACAGCTAAAATGGTGTGGAGGCGTCCGTGCATTGCATCTAACATTGGCGTGAAAGCCCGCAATGAGGATTTGAAAAAAAGAAATATATACAGTAGATATGTAGAAAATGTGTATATATATAGCAGCGTAACAACTAGATATATTAAAATTATGAAGGTATAAAAAGTGACTTTTTTCTTGTGTGGTCGCTGGTGTCTGTCCATGGTTCCACAGATGGTGCTGATAGCGGATTGTTTTCGCATTACCAAGTACAGTTATGAATATGTAAAATGGCTGAATAGGGAGAAAGAGATGGAAATCCGAGGAGATCGTAAATGAAAAAGGCTCTACAAATGTTAAAATGAGTGACTTTACAGTTCGATTACGTCAATGTGACCATATCTGTCAAAGTTTAAAATGTCTTATTATGATATTGATTTAGTCTTCCTATATTTGCCTGCATTCATTGTCTTTGCTGGGCTAATTGCAGCTGTTTTGTGGGACTGGTTCGCTCTGTGGCAACGGGATACTCTTATTTTTTGAGAAACATACTCCTGAGGGTTTTTCTGGACAGAAGTTTGATTATTCAGCTTGAGCAGAATGTTGTTATGATAAAAAATAAAATCACTTCTTCACAGTGGCTTAAATAGGGTAGGCTATTCTACGTCCATGAATATAGCCCATAATTAGTGAATGCAGATTTCTAATTTTCCTTTAATTTAGTTGATATTTCCTTTAAGTTGTTGTTAAGTTTAATATTATTTCCTAAGATGGGGATTTCAGTGATAAAGTGTTAAACTTCCCCTTTCAATATCCAATAGATCCACGACCCTATAACAAGTTGATTTTCTGCTATTAGGCCTATAGCATAGCATTATTTTAATTATGAACATATATACGTCGAAAATAACAAAACTTCAACACTGTTTGCTACATCAATGTTTTAAATTGCTTTGTTTAGCAGAAGTGAGACCATTTCTACAGGAGTTTTATGATTTCGCTGTTGGCACAGCCCTAAGGAAGATGCAGATTTATTTTCTAGCCTACAAAATGGCATATAGGCCTTTCTTTTTTTTTACTTTTTCTTAATGAAATGATTCCCCGATTGTTGATTACATAACGCTCATATACGCATACACGGCATTCTGTAGCTTTTATTTTAGATTCAGTATTGGCATTTATACATTTTGTGTTAGGCCCATTAAAATAGGCTAGTAGGCTATAGCCCTTTACAGCCAGTTATTCTCGCTGTGCTCCTTCTGCCTGTCATTAAGTCGTGCTATATCATCCAATAATACATGTTACTGTTAGGATTATGATTTATGTAGGCTATTGAAAGATGGATTTAAGATGTCGTTTTTGAATATTAAATGTGATTTAAATGTTTTAGACTAAATGAGAAACTCCAGGTGCGTGGGCGCAAATCGACAAGCCCAGACTTGTTTCCCATAAATAGCGCACCTGGACCCCGCGCGCACACGAACATGCATAAGCACACGCGCTAAGGCACGCGCACGCCTGTTTATGTGTGGGCGAGCAGAGGACAGGATGTAATGGGGACACCCCTATTGGTTTCGCTGTTAACGAATTAGAAATTATTTGATTTCTGTGACCATTTTGGTTAATTTGGGCTGTTATTTTGTGATGGTCTATAGCCTAATCAATATTCATGTATGCACACAAAATGACTTAGTGACACATAAACGTGAGAAATTATATAAACAAAATAAATAACCTATATAGGCATAGACTATTTTTAGGTCTACATGAGAACAACTGTCGGGAAACTAATGGTTAATGATTGGTTAATAGCAAAGCAATTACAAGCAATTATAATATCTTTAAATGCATGACTGTTACTTGAATTTTTTTTTACAGTTGTAGAAAACAATATTTTTAAAAATACCCTGATTGACTGGTGTCGAGTTTGTAGTTCTTGTATAGGTCTACTTACAATTAATAATTGCAGTGCAGCCATAAAATGTGTATAGGCTACTGCAACATTAATTTTGCAGTTAGGCCTACTATAAACCTATATAGAAATAATAAATGTTTAATTAAAGATAAAAATGGCAATAGACCCCCCACCTGGAAGTTACCGTGTTACATTGCCTACTATTGTTCAATTAACGTTTAATAAACTATTGGAAACAACAGCCAATGACAGACGTAAAGGTAAAATCTTAAATTTGACAAATTTTAGATAAAATATCCATCTTATTTTGGTTCATGGTGCATAGTTGGATTTTTGTATGTGCCAATATGAAGACTTGTAGCATAAACTGATGACTAATTTATACTCTTAATACAGTTGGTTGCTACATTCACATGCGTTTAACGGAAATGGTCTTGAGATCTAATGATCAAACCTCATGGCCGTAAAAATAAGTTCTATCTACTCAAATCTGTTGGCTGCGGCACAATTAGACACAGATGTCAATTAAGAATTTTTAATCAAGAATTTTACAGGAAGCAATCAGCTCTCGCGCCTCAGTACTGATCATTCTATGGCCTGTTGTCGAGTGAAGTGTGCCAGCGCACGAGAGGCGTTGCGCAGCGCTACACACGGAGCGCAGTCAGCGCTCATTACGGTTCCCGTCTCGCCAATAGGATTTCACAGCTCTGTCACTGACATTCCTGCTCTCCAGTTAGACCCAATCTCTCTTTCCGACTCCTTCCTGGGTGGTTACATTCTTAAAATAAATAAATAGAAAAATAAATGACCTTGCCTTTAGGCTCCACTAAGATTTAAATATATAAAAATGCAAAATAGGCCAATTAACCACACCATACTTGTAGGAAGGTATCTGTAAACAAAAGAAAGACAATTCTAAATACGTCTGGTGCAGATGGAAGCCCTCTTCTAAAATACTGTATTACTGTCGTTGAACCTGCACATTGTAGAATTTGCTGTGCGTTCAGAAAACGAAAAAATCTCACAGCCAAGTAGTTGTTTTTGTTGAATCTCTCTCTCTCTCTCTTTCTTTTTCCCTGTACCCTCCCTCCCTTCCTCTCACGGTTGCTCCCCTCCCTCACGCCCTCCCTCATCACTAGGCAGAATTAAAGGTTGGGGGAGGGGCAGTTTATGCAGACTGCGCTGGGACTTGTGATCCACAGATTTGATATTCACATTAAGAGAGAAACGGGCTGCTTTGATGTGCGGGGGGAGCAGGTCCCGGGGGACTGCTGAAGTAGCACACTTTTTTACTGACACAGCACGGGCCCGGGGTGGGGTGTGATGGGTTGTGGTGATTGGGGATTGGGGGGGGGGCAGATTGAAGAAGGGGGACAGGGTGTACAGAAAGAGAGGGGGGCATTCCCCCTGCCTTGATTAGATGTAGGCCTAACCCCAACAGCCTTCCCCCAACCCCCAAAAACCCTACAAGCCCATAGTTTTAGGAGGATTATGCGCGGTACACACCTAGATCTCCATCCCCAGGTCCCACTATATTCACTTTCTCACTTTTTCTTCTTCTTGTGTGGGCGTACGCGCACGCGCACTGAAGCACGGGCACGCAAAGTACAGGTACACGGCAGGTGCACAAAAACACGACCAACAAGCGGACATTTGGTTGGCTTGAGTGTTTTCATAGCGGAATAACACCAACGCACAACTTGGCAAAGTCTCTCTGCCCAAGAAAACTCACAAGTAGCGACGGAAATGGACACGTGGGGAAGAAGCGTTATGGTTAGCGTATGTTACGTTTGGTTGGCTGCAGGGGCATCGGGTGTGAGAGATCGCATGCGGCAGCGTGTGCCGGGTGCTGGGACTTGGTTATTTGCTCATCACAATATTATGGTCGTGAGCGTGTGTGCGTGCGTGCACACGTGCTCGCGCGCACCCGCATCCAGGAGAGGTGTGGATCAGCTGCATTATGCATGATGAAGCCTTGCATAGGTTATGACTTCTGCCTGTCTCGCTGACATACATATTCATGCCTGCCTCTCCGCCAGGCTGTATGAAATACTGTCTGGGACGATGACAGCCTGAGCGCGACTCTACCAACGAGCACGACGGTAAAACCGCTTTTCATTGAGAGGCGGAAACGGGTTCATTTTTACTGCGGTGGTGTTTCTGAACCTTGCAGGTGAGCCGGTGGCTGAGTTGCAAGGTTGCAAAACCATAGAAACCTGAAAAGTTTGGCCAATGACAATTCACTGACAGCTAGGCTACTGTAGCCTACTGCACACGATCCTCAGGTACGAGCACGAGGTTGCTCAGGCTTGAAGTTGAAATCTGAACTATTAGGGTAGTTTGGGTTGGATGGTGCCATCATATTGTTTTTTGCTAAAAAAATGGCGTTTGCTATCTTACTAAGGAAAACATTAACGTCACCCTGACTACAATACCTAGTTAGCTTGTAATGGATAACAGCCTAACTACAGTAACATGCATAATGACAAAAGTCACATTTACCTGACAAGATCATAATCCTGTGTTTGCTTTACTAGCAACATTCTGTTTGGACAAAGTTAAATTCAATGGTCAAGTGCAACTAGTTAAACAATATAATTTGTTCTAAATCCAAAATCTTTTCTTGCTGTTCCAAAACCACACCGAAACAAGGCTATTAAAGCTGGCTGTATATTATTATTTTGTGATGATTTTGGAATTCCACACCTTATATCCGACCACAATGGTACAGTATGTGGTATTAATGGTATAATTCTTGTAACTCTTAATTGTATTGTATTTACAAAAGCTTTCAAGGGCCACGGGCACCATGGCAACCTCTGTGTCCCCTCCCGGTTTGAGTGAGAGCTAAGTGCTGTGCTGCGTGAATGCATGTGTGTCTAGTGCGGATGGTTCTGACAGGCTCTTGAGTGGCGCTTGTTTGCTCTGAGCTCTGATCCCCTTTAGCATTTCACTTCCCTCTCCGTAGGTGCCAGTGCCCACTCCCCCCCCGCGGCACCCCATAATCTACTGCACGAGAGGTACTTCTGCTGCCCAGCCCCCCTAAGCTGTCAGGGTGACCCCAGTCCGCTCTTAGCCCCTTCACTCTCCGCTTTAGTCCCGTCCCCCCATTTGGAGATTATTAGATATTGCAATCTTTAATATGGGCTTTATGCTCACGGGCCATTATCAGTAATCTGCGGACGGGGAGGATGTCTGACCCGCTTTCAACAGTGCAGACACATTTCATATACCATCTGTAGCATGCCTGCCTGGCTTTATCAATCTACACTACTTTTGACAGGGTGGTAGAAATATTGACAGTGCCCCTGGATGGAATACATTGTAGTGAGCTAAGTGTCAATGCGGGGACATGGCTGATGGTGCTAGTTAGGTCAGCCTGGCTTTATTTGTTAATGTTTGTTAATGTCAACACCATCCTTAGCTTAAAGGCACTGGACATTGTGGCATCAAGGGCCTGGCAGTCACATATTGTATTGACAAAACCCGTCAAAACAGAGTGTTGGGTAGGGCCGGCAAACAGCATACACACTGTATGTACAGTTCAAAGGCCACAGCATACCTCAATTTAACCGCTCAGTTTGGATGCAGTATTAGCGTTTTGTTAAAATAATGGCAAACGTTTAAAACCAGTGTTGACATGTAGTTGAACGACTGTACCATAGTAAATCTGATAGCTAAACCACACAACACATTGTACTGCACAATATGTATAGACAGCCAACACCACTATTGACGCTAAGCAGATTGATTAAAGCGATACAGAACTTTTGTTAAACCCTTGACTCTGTAGCGTCCACCAAATCTAAATATCTTTTAACCACAATTGATCATTGTTTACCAAAACAGGTGTTTATAAAAATGTGTTTTATTAGGTGGATAAACATACTAATAGTGTCTGTTCTTAATTTAATTTGGTATGATAAATCAAATTGCTGTACAGTAGTGTTTAATTTATTATATACTGTACAGTATATCCGAGTCTATATCAAGGATTTTTATTAAAAAACACACTTTTTAAACTGACATTTCGCCTGGTTTTGTGTACTGTATATGTCCTATCTATCTGATGACCAAGTAAAAAGAAAAGAAAAAGACATCAATAGCATCATATGTATTTTCTGAGCAAACCAAACATTTTTAAATATGTCTATTGAGGGAAATACTGACCCATACTGTAACTATATTTCACGTAGTTTTTTACAGTAACCATTTTATATCAATATATTGGTACATGAGACACTGAAGACTTTCTGGACCTAAACATGTTGTGGATTCAGATCAATTAGGCAGCATGTTTATAAACTTGCATCTGTCCATCCTCGATGCTCTTGGCCATGAATCAAGACTTTCTCACTATTTTCCCTCTAATCTGAGTACCTAGGAATACTCCTGGTGTGTGTTGTTTGTCTGTGTGTGTACGTGCATTAACCTGTGCGCGTGTGTGTTAAATATGTAAGGAGATTAAAGAGACTAAATCTCTGTGTCTGGCATACAAATTCCAATCACATAACCTCTCTCTCTCTCTCTCTCTCTCTCTCTCTCTCTCTCTCTCTCTCTCTCTCTCTCTGTCTGTGTGGCTCTCTGTGTTTCTCTG
>JAOEHI010000006.1:2559955-2570288 GCA_025447815.1 Percopsis transmontana | reverse complement strand
CCCCCCCCCCCCCCCCCCCCCCCCCCGCCCCCCCCCCCCCCCCCCCCCCCCCCCCCCCCCCCCCCCCCCCCCCCGAGGCACAGCGATGCCCCCCAGCATACACCAGCAGCTGCCTTATTGCTCACTGACATTTACACACACACACACACACACACACAGAGACACGCAGACACACGTGCGCGCGGGCGTTTTCTCTTACGCATACACACGAGTGGACAGAGATGTGAAGAGATATCTCCAGCTGCTTTTTTAATGAGCGCCTCAAAGTGATGGCGTCAGCCCCACAGATCTCCTCCCGCCCCCCACGAGCCGTGTAGCGCAGGTACAGAGCCTGCCACGCCCGCTTCCGCCTGTTTGGGTTTACACCATGTATTACACAGTGCGACGGTTGTACGGTCTATTTACAGTATCTGTCTGTCTGTCTGTCTTGGCTATCATCTCTCTCTCTCTCTCTCTCTCCCTCTCTCCCTCCCTCCCTCCCTCCCTCTCTCTCTCTCTCTCTCTCTCTCTCTCTCGATATGTTGCCAGTCTTCTCAACTAAGTGCTTCTCTAGCAAGCACCATGTAAGATACAGTGCATGCACACAGCATAATTCAGATGGGGCGAGCGAGGTTGTTATTGTTTTTCCAAGCAAAACTCGTCCATTCCTCGGACGAGTCTCAATCTCTCTCTCTCTCTCTCTCTCTCTCTCTCTCTCTCTACCCCCCAGACCCTCTACGAGTCACCTTGTCGCCCAAGAGCCTGAAGACGGGCATTAGCAGCACGCTGTTCTTCACCTGCACGGTGGAGGGCTCTCCGGAGTACACCATCGCCTGGTACAGGAACACGGAGCCCGTCGTCTCCGACCAACACATCTCCGTCCAGGGGCCCCACAACGACACCCTGCAGATCACGGCGGCGCAGAAGTTCCACTCGGGGGCCTACCAGTGCTTCGCCTCCCGCAAGGGCCACGCGGCTCAGGACTTCTCCATCATTCTACTAGAGGGTGTGTAAGCTGGCGGAGGACAAGGGAGTGTGAAAAAAGCAGAGGGGGGGGGCAAGAGGATTAGGAAGGGGGTTCAGGTGCCGGGAAGGGGGAGGCGTGTTTTGTTTGTCTAGGATCAAAGTTGCACAGCTGAGGACTGGTTAAAGAGCTACTGAGACTTTAATTTTATTTCCCACCTTTTAAATTGGAAATTTCACTGAACAGAAAGCCAGCAGGCAGACAATGTAGGCCTACAGTATCCCTTTAATGAACTGTAGCATTGTTATGAGGCTGTGATAAATGATGCGGTTGGGCTTAGTAGATGCACAATGCGTTAGTCTTACAGTATATTGCAAAAGATAACCCTTCTGATGGAGTATAACGATGCATATGTGGATCAAAATGGCTAATACTATGACAAGAAGATTTTGAGGTTTAAAAATGAATAACAAATGGTAGTATAGGATAGTCCGATTTTAATATATCAGCTCAACAAAACAGTGATGAAAGGAAATTGTAGCTGGGTTAGTGGAATCGTCCCATTTGTGAAGCAGTGTTAGGCAGCTGGGTCATGAAGCCACATGACCCAAGAGCTGGACGGTAGCATACAGCCACAGTAAAAACCCTATAAAAATGTATAAGGAAAATGCGAATTTCGCCTGTTCTTTAAGTGAAACGGCGGTTGTCCAACTGGTGCGCGAGCACCATATTTGGCTTTGAGTAGCCTCTACTGACACTCACTGCCAGCGGCGTGGTGTCTAAAGTATACCGTGACCTTAAGTAAGTGCCAGTGTGCATGCTTACATCACAGTCCTGCCTGCCCTCTCTGGTGGACCAACCATTGTAGTTTGAGCGCAGCACACGTGTCACAACTAGACACCAGATTATAAAAATGTCCAAATCAGAACTCAGAAATGCTCCCAGGAGGTATTATTAATGCATGAATTATTGCATTACAAAAAATACAGCAACTATCAATCTCTGTTGTGTAATATTAATGCTAATGTTTTCTCTTGCGGGCATTTTGATGTCCGCCATGAATGTTTCTTTGCTCAGGTGACAGATCAATAATCCATAGCAACAAAACAGACTTTTAACATGCCATAACATGATTGGCTGAGAGTGGGAGAAGCTTGGTTCCAAGCCAGATATGATGTCAAATCCGGGGCCAAAATCTGGCTGGCTTGTTTTATACAAAAAGTTTTGTTTCAGTAAGGAATTCTGGCTAAAATGTTTGAGAGATTTCAAAAGTAGTCCAGCCCCTTTTGGGTTCCTTCAGACAACACAACTGACCAATTACAATTAGGTCATTTAGCAGACGCTTTTATCCAAAGCGGCTTACATTGTTCTATTACATGGAGCATATAGGGGTTAGGCATCTTGCTCAAGGATGCTTACAGGTAGGCCACCTCTGGGGATCGAACCCACAACCTTCCGGCTGGGAGTCCAACGCCTAGACCACTAGACTATCCTGCCCCCTGACCACACAACAAAAGAATAACCATACCCGTAACACCTCTCTCTTCACCCCTCTCTCCCCCTCCCCTCAGACGGCACCCCTCGTATCGTGTCCTCCTTCAGCGAGCGGGTGGTGAATCCCGGCGAGCCTTTCTCCCTCACGTGTGCCGCCAAAGGCGCCCCTCCCCCTTCCATCACCTGGACGCTGGACGACGAGCCCGTGGCGCGGGACTCCGCCTACAAGAGCAGCCAGTACACGCTGTCGGACGGCCTGACGGTGTCGCACGTCAACGTCAGCAGCCCGCTCACTCGCGACGGGGGGGTGTACCGCTGCGCCGCACGCAACTCGGCCGGTAGCGCTGAGTACCAGGCGCGCATAAACGTAAGAGGTGCCTGTCTGCTTTTCAATATACATGCACTCCACACCTTCCACCTCAACACACGCTCACATGCACCACCACACAGGAAGGCTAGAGATAACACACACACACACACACACACACACACGCCTAGCCTGGTAACATGATCCTTATTTGGCAAGCTCCGCCCCTACGATTGTCAGTTGGTTACCGTCAGCCCAGCCCAGGTGGCTTCAGTTGGTGTAATGAAGTAATGAAGTGCCTGTTTTTGGGGGAAATTAGCCCCACGTGGGTATTGATTCCGGTTGGCCGAAGGTGGTCCAATCGCATGCTTGTAATATTATTGGCACCAAATGGCTCCGCCTCTATGGCGAATAAGGAGTTTCCGTGCGGATATATCGTGTAACTCGCAAAGTCAGGGTGGTCTTACCAGGCTAGCACGCACACGCACGCACGCACACACACACACACACACACACACATGGTTTACCATGTAGCTCACAGCAGGTAGAGGTTACAGTAGGTAGACACACAAACGCGTCCGTCTGTCTGTCTACCTGGGGCAGACGGCGCAGTGTCGCACCCACAGGCGCCCTCACGTAGAAGCGCAGAATATAGAATCTACTGGACAGCCTTTACAGGAGCAAATATCCTCCCCCGGAGTCGAGTTACGCGAGCATAACTAACTCTCCCTCTCCACGGCTCACCTCGCCGCAACCCCCGCCATCCCTCCGCCTTTTTTACCCCTCCTTCCTTCCCCTCCTCGTTCCCTCCGCCCCCCCTCTCGCTTCCCAGGCGCCCCCAGGATCAGGCCCATGCGTGACATCACAGCGGTGGCGGGCAGGAACACCTACATCACGTGCCGCGTGATCGGCTACCCGTACTACTCCATCAAGTGGCTGAAGGACGGCATGCAGCTGCCGGACAACCACCGGCAGGTGGTGTTCGAGAACGGCACGCTGAGGCTGACGGACGTGCAGAAGGGCGCGGACGAGGGCACCTACCTGTGCAGTGTCCTCATCCAGCCCCAGCTGTCAATCAACCAGACCGTCCACGTCACCGTCAAAGGTAGGCAATGGGGAGGCGGGATCAAGCGTCCAGCACGGTCGACGCCGGCTGACAGTTTGACTCAGAGGCCCAGAGGAAAGACGCATGTTTAATGAGCAAGGTTGTTTTGGGACACGTGAGTTGTATTTGTGTATTTTGTTCTGGGCGTGCATGGGGGAAAGGCCGTTGGTAGCGGTGCACCAGAGGTGTAATGGTGTTTGTGTGCGCGCGCGTGCGTGCGTGCGTGCGTGCGTGCGTGCGAGCGTGCGTGCGTGCGTGCGTGCGTGCGTGCGCGTGCCTCTGATTTAATTAGATGAATAATAATGAGGCCTAGATTAAATCCCCCAGATGTCTCAGCTGTGGTAGAACCACCAGCCTGGGTTACCATGGCAACGCAATGACTTCCTCCTGCCAATTGGGCTCTACGCAGATCTGGGCTGCTGGAGATGGGGGGGGTTGGGGAGGGGGGGTAGGGGCAATGACCACCCCCCACCCCCAGCATTTCTCCAGATGGCTCTGCCCGCCTCTTACTGAACCTCTATACCCCCCCTCTCTCCCCCCCCCCCCACAGTGCCACCGCTCATCCAGCCGTTTGACATCCCCTCCACCTCCGTGGGGAAGCTCATGTACATCGCGTGCGTGGTGTCGTCCGGGGACATGCCCATACGAATCACCTGGCACAAGGACGGCCAGCTGATCGTGCCGGGCTCCGCCTCCGGCATGGCCATAGAGACCAAAGAGTTCATGAGCTCCCTGCAAATCTCCAAGGTCACCCTGAAGCACAACGGCAACTACACCTGCATCGCCAGCAACGCCGCGGCGACCGTCAGCTGGGAGAGACAGTTGATCGTCACTGGTGAGGACACTGGTGTATGAACCCCCATCGTAAACGTAGGAATTAGGTCAGAGAGAGAGATGCATGAGCACCTCAAGACATCGTCTCCTAGCCAAGGACATTGTGGGCTTATAGCTAGCCATTTGTTCTAGAGTTCCATGTGTTAATAAACACCTCGTGCCTCCCCAGTGCCACCCCGTTTCGTGGTGCAGCCAAACAACCAAGACGGAATCTATGGCAAAGCCGGAGTCCTCAACTGTTCCGTGGAGGGGTACCCGCCTCCCAAAGTCATGTGGAAACACGCCAAGGGTAAAAGCCGCACCTCAACACCTCCAGTAATCGCAGTGGAAGCTCCCTTTGTCCAATCGCGTGCCTTGAATGCACCTCTGCTAACCCACGTAGACACCACATATGGAAATACCCTGCCCTGAAATGGGAGGTTTCTAATACTTGAACAGCATAGTGATACTAGATCTTACCCCGCCTCGCAGGTGTCGGGAACCCGCAGCAGTACCACCCGGTCCCCCTGACCGGGCGCATCCAGATCATGTCCAATGGCTCTCTGCTGATCCGACACGTGCTGGAGGACGACCGGGGCTACTACCTCTGCCAGGCCTCCAACGGCGTAGGATCCGACATCAGCAAGAGCATGATCCTCACCGTCAAGAGTAAGTGTCACACACGCGCACACGCACACACAGAGACCGCTCAGCCACGGCTCCAGGTGTGTGGGTGCGTGCGTGCGTGTGTGTGCGCGTGCGTGCGTGGGGATAAGCGTCTTAGAGGTGCCTCTTGTAGCCCCAGGCGGGGCCTGGCTCATGCGTAGGTCTGCACTGATCCTCAAGAAAAGCTCTGGGTCTCCCAGAGAGCCCCTACTGGCAGCGTGCGCTATTGATTGATTTGTTCCGGGGAGCCTGTCTGAGTGTTTGGCGGGGCAGAGGGCCTGTTGAATAAGTGATGAAAACAAAACCACAGGAAGTTCTCCGATCAATAATCTATGTCTATGAGGGGAGGAAGAGGAGGAGGAGGAGGAGGGAGAGAGAGGGAAAGCGTAAGGAGCGAGGGAAGAGGAGGAGAAGGTAGAACGAGAAGGCAGACGGGGCTCGAAGTGGGATAAATGGAAACAGATTGGCAGAAATAGAGTCGCTCTGTACGCTCTCCGCGGTGCCGTGGGCTCCTAACAGAACGCATGTCACCCCCCCCACCTCCACCCAGTCCCTGCTATGATCACCAGCCACCCCAACACCACCATGGCGAAGAAGGGCCAGACCAAGGAGCTCAACTGCACAGCGCGGGGCGAGCAGCCGATCATCATCCGCTGGGAGCGAGGCGACACCGTCATTGACGCCGAGAGGAACCCCCGATATTCCATCACCATAAACAAGAAGGGCGATGAGGTCATCTCCACCCTCAAGGTCAGATACGGCTAATATTGCTAAACGCAAACTAAAAGACAACTTGTTTGGGGAGTCTTGTAAACGGGGATGGGACCATCATAGAATGGTAGCAAGATGGTTTAGAGGTTAAATTATCTCTTTTTATTATCTTTATATTAGTCCTAGTCCTACAGATTTCATGTGCCTACATTTGAGAGGATTATTGTTTAAACAAAATTGGTTAAAATGTTTGAGAACACACTCTTGTCAGGAAAATAAATGGCCATATACATGAAGAAATTGGCCTTCACCTTGTGTTTGAACCCAGCGTTAAAATGGTTTAGTAACGCTGTAACCTCTCCACCCCTCCCCCTACAGCCGCACGCAGATTTGTTTCAAAACATAAACAGTAAGCAGGGGTGGAAATTCGAGGGTTCTGGGGGCGCTATGGCACATCGAGGAGTGTTACTTTAAACTATGTAAAGACAAGAGTTCTGGTAGCTCACCAATAAGAATAATATCTAAATGTCAGCCCATCTCACTGCCATTTTTCACTTTACTCTCCCCATACTCCTCATTGTATTGTGTGGACGCAGGAAGGGAATTGCCCACTCTCCCTTAAATGTCTTATAAGGTTCCTAGGGCTACAGTGTACATGCTGCAGAGGCCTATCCAATGCTGACTGTGTGTGTGTGTCTGTGTGTTGGTGTCCCCAGCTGAACCCAGCGGAGCGTGGAGACTCTGTGTTTTTCTCCTGCCACGCCATCAACTCCTATGGAGAGGGTCGCGGCCTCATCCAGCTCACGGTGCAAGGTATCCTCACCGCGCACGCGCATGCGCATACACACACACACACACACACACACACACACACACACACACACCTAAACACGCACACATACAGGCACACAAACACAGATATAAAGACACACGTATGAACACAGCACTTTTGACATTGTACAGTGATTAAGGACCATTTAAATAAACCCGATGTGACAAACCTACTCACACACTCACACGCAGAATGTATGTAGTGCTATATTATATATTATATACTGTATATATTTCCTAACCTCCTCTTATTCACACAGAGCCCCCAGATCCCCCAGAGCTGGAGGTGAGGGAGGTGAAGGACCGGAGTATGAACCTGCGTTGGATCCAGCGGTTTGACGGCAACAGTATCATCACAAGCTACGACATCGAGTACAAGAACAAGTCAGGTGGGCCTCAACTCTTCAACCCAAGGTCTCCATTTTAACACTAAATGGTTCAGCTGTGACATCGACCCCAAGTACTCGGCAGGATTTCAACAGTTAAAGTGAAATTGAACTTGCATACTATGAGTAGAGATACTTTATCTAGCGCATACGGCAAACGGAATGGAAAAGGGAAAAGTCAAAGTTTAAATTGGTTGAACTTTGAATAGAGCGTAGTGCCACAATGATTGTCTCTGCCAGTCCTGAAAGAACTTACCTTTACATGCTTTTGGAGAAAAATCGACCAAATATTATGCAAGAGGTTCTTCCCTGACAGTCCTAAACTACACTGCATGCTGTAATGGTGTCCCTGTGTTTAAACAGACTCCTGGGACCACATGTACACAACCAGAAACATCTCCCCTACCAACAACCAGGCCAACATTGTGGAGCTCCACCCTGCTTGCGTCTATAGCATCCGCATGTACTCCTTCAACAAGATTGGCCGCAGCCTGCCCAGCAAGGAGCTCACCATCAGTACAGAGGAAGCACGTACGTGAACTCAGACCGCCATCTTGTTCCCTCTCAGCATCCCAGCATAGTAGGTAATGACTCATGACACCTCCGTCCAACAGAGCCTGATGGGCCGCCCATGGAGGTCATCCTTCAGCCAATGACGTCGCAGAGCATACGGGTCACCTGGAGGGTAAAACTGTTATTACAGTTTATTACAGTTACACAAATGACATAAATACATATTAGCATTTCATGGATAAATGTGCATTATAGTTAGTGTACATTTATTTTGTACTTTATTTATTACTTCTATCTATATCTATTGCACCTTCCCTGCTACAACCACATCCTTTAACTCACAAGCGGGATTCTTTTCCTTCTCTGTCAGGCTCCTAAGAAGGAGCTGCAGAACGGAGTGATCCGAGGCTATCAGATCGGCTACAGAGAGAACGGACCAGGCAGCAACGGCCAGTACAGCATCGTGGAGATGAAAGCTACCGGAGACAGTGAGGTGTACACGCTGGACAATCTGAAGAAGTTCGCCCAGTATGGAGTCGTGGTCCAGGCCTTCAACAGAGCAGGAACGGGGCCTTCCAGCACCGAGATCAATGCTACCACACTGGAAGATGGTAGGAGAGCTGTGGGGAGATATGTGGATGAGAGAGGTGGAGAGAGAGAGTAGAATAGAATAGAATGTCAAATGTGTTGCAGAAAAGTTTAAATAAAAAAAATTTAGAAGACGGACAGATGATGGGAAGAAGAATTTAAAGTGTAGTGTTACAGAAGAACATGCACATTTAGTCCTAGTGGCTAACACAAAACAATAACTGTGCATTACAGGCCCCATAACTCATAATCTTATAATCGGATGCATTGTTTTGTAGCAAATGCCGACACAAACCCTCCTCTGTGTAGAGTAGTGATAGTGATAAAGAGAGAGACATTGTAACAGCTGCCTTATAGAGATAAACACAACAATTTTTACCGCCCTACATTCCACCATGTTCTCAATATGACTTATTTTGTGCAATAGGGTATTGAAAACGTACAGTATTTAGGTGATATGTGTGTGGAGAGGGCAAGCGTCGTGCCACAGAGTGAAATTCACCGGTTTACCATCTCAGATTTTGTACATCCTTCATTATAGCAAGAAGGGCTGCTAGTAAGTGTAAAACCTACATTTGTGTTGTCTGTCCCAGTGCCCAGCGAGCCACCTCAGAATGTGCGCGCCATCTCGGTGACATCGGACGAGGCGGTGATCACGTGGGCGGAGCCTCCACGGCTGACACTGCACGGTGTGCTGAAAGGCTACCGTGTTGTGTTCTGGTCCCTCTTCCCTGACGGAGGTGGGTGCTGTGGGGGCCGGGCCCAGTGGCCGATGCAGAGTAATTATCACTCTCGTTTTTAACTAGACCCACTCAGCCCCCTGCCTCTCTCTGTCGGTCACTCTGTGTGTGTTTGGGCCTGTTGGTGTGGCTCTCTCCCCTTGTTCCTTGTCCGAGTGTCACGAACACCCTAAACTCCGCCCCCCCTCCCCCTCCCCCTCCCCAAACTAGCTTTAAACTACCTATTTTGCACGTATTTGTTTCCACCTCACATTATGCTATGCTAAGTCATGCTACGTTACATTATGTTGTGCTACGTTATGCTGTTATGCCACATTACGCAGGCTACGTTGCAGACGCTACATTATGTGTTGTTCTGCTACACTAGTATATAACGTTACTTGAGGTTATGCTACGTTATTTGCATTGCTTTATGCTACGTTATGTCAGTCCGTAATGTTAATTCTGTTAGCTTTGTGTATGCAATCATCGTTCTTTGTTGCCATAGCCACCTGTAAACATATACTATACATAAGCTATATAACTATATTGTCCACCCTTCTCCGCCTCGGTGCGAACCAGAGTGGGGAGAGATGCAGAACATCACGACCACCCGGGAACAGGTGGAGTTACGGGGACTGGAGAAGTTCACCAACTACAGTGTCCAGGTGCTGGCGTACACCCAGGCTGGCGACGGAGTCCGCAGCAACGTCCTCTACATACAGACACGCGAGGACCGTGAGTGTATACACCTGGCTGTGCTCTCGTCCACTGCTTTATTCATCACATTTACGTTCCATTCATTTCTGCCTACACTTCTTCATTGTGCTCAGAATTGGCCCTTGTGGGGGAAACTCACATGCCTCTCCCGCACCTGAGTGCTAACTCAATCGAGGAGTGTACCTTTAAAATCGCATTAAATGCAGGAACACAGTGACGCACGTGCACACATTCACCCCCCCCCCCCACACACACACACCTCACACACACGCACGTGCACACACACACACAGACACAGCGCTTGGATGGCGTTAGCTGTATAATAGGGAGATGAGGATAAGACCAAAAGCGAGGGGATTGATAAGAAGGGTGTCTCAAGCCCATGTCTAAAGCTCATTTGTGCTGCGAAGCTCCATTAGCAGTGCTAATGAGAATTAAGAGGCTTTGGGTCCATGGCTCGGGGCGGGGGGGGGGGGGGGGGAGCCGGTGCCCCACACCCCCCCCCCCCCCCCACACACACAGGGCTGGCCCACAGGC
>JAOEHI010000006.1:2525926-2545322 GCA_025447815.1 Percopsis transmontana | reverse complement strand
TCTCTCTCTCTCTCTCTCTCTCTCTCTCTCTCTCTCTCTCTCTCTCTCTCTCTCTCTCTCTCTCTCTCTCTCTACTGTCCACAGTCCTCCATAGTTTGAGCATTATGTCTGTTGGCAGGACTGCCAATTAAGTTCCCTTCTCTCATCTATCTCTCACCCTCTCTACATCTCTTTTAATGTCCAGACTAGCTCTCTGTTGGCAGGTTTATGGGTGAATTCTAGAGCCTTCCGAGCTTCCAGCCACATGCTAACATGATCCACACAGCTCTCTTCGCTCCAACTCGACAGTATCAGATCATTATCACGACAACCCAAATGTCCCGGCTATTATTTCTCGCAATTCAGATAGAGAATATTTGGTATTATAAAGATTTTACATATATATAAATATATATTTCTATGTAGGTATATTATTGACATTTAACTAAAATTATAACAAAGTATTAATAGTATATACTACAGTAGTGTAGTAGTATATACAAGAATATTAATGTTGAATTTAAGAACAAGACAATCGCTCAATCATGAAGAGCAATTAAAAAGAGGTTGGACTAAAGGAAAAATATAGTATATATAGAGATGTGCTGTATGTTACTGTATGTACACTGGCTGTAAGGAAAGTATTCTCAAAATGATGATATTTAAGGTCCCCTATTGTAAAAGTCTATTGTGTTGTCTGAAGGGACCTAAAATGCCTGGACTAATTTTGAAATCTGTCTATCATGGTATGTCATGGCAAAATTACTCTAAAAAAAAAATCATCATGTAAAACAAGCCAGTCAGATTTGGCATCGGGTGTGATATCATTTCTGGATTGTAACCAATCACCCACCACTCCCAGTCAAATAGTTAATTAAGTTGTAGGGCATGTTAAATACAAAGTGCAACACCAACTGAAATGCAATGTTGAACTCGATGGGAGAAATGGAATGATATGGGGCCTTTAAAAAGACAAGAAAAGAAAAAGACAGACAAAGCAACTATAAGATATCTTATTCAAGTATATGTGGACCTCCTGAAAGGGCGGACCATTACTACCAAAATATATGCCCAGTGGCTTTATGTAAGCAGTATAACAAATGACTGACCTTCTGAAGAACACAAAGTCTGAAATGCTTGCTTCGCTTTATCGCATGACTGGCAGGTCACATTGAGCGTCTTTGAGGCTAGATAGTTCATTGGGAGGTTGTCAGTGATTGGTTAGGGTAGTAGGAACGGATTTTAAAAAAAAACACACATTGATTAAAAAGTTGGCCTCTCCCTTTGATTTACACACATTTTAGCATCAAAGTGTGTGTTCCACTAACCAGTGCACGCAGTCGCGCATACAGCAACACCCTCTACAAACCTCACAGCCCACTAAACCTACCCTTGCTTTTACGAAGCAGCGGACAGCCAGCTGTCCATTCCCAAGCATATGAATGAAGTCAAATAATCTTTTAAAGTTGAGAGTTGTTATTTGTCAAGGAGTTCAGTTTGAGAGTTATATAACATGTACTCAATTATTGTCTCTGTTGTTGTCCTGTCTGAAATATACGTCCATCTCCTTCATACTTCATTTTATGCTAATGTACATTGACACAAGAACCTATCGGAATGTCTTTTAAAGCATCTCCATGATAGCGTGTTGTCTTTTATATTTTCTAATCCATTTCACTCTGTTTGTTTTATTTATTTATACGGGAGTGTAATTGTTGGTCTGTTCATTTTGAATTATGTTTGTTTAAAATTGTTTTACAAAAGTTTTGGTTCCATGGCCAAACAGCACTAAGGCATCTGGCCTGTGGCTGAGGTCAGTTTAGCCACGTGAAATCAGGGACTTGTAGCTCTTTTGGTCACACAAACGGATATTGTGTATATACTGGACTGGGCTGAAGCTCTCCCACTCCTGTCCTCTCCGTGTTCAAATAAATTAAAGTTACATTTCGGTTCCCTAAACATACTAGACCCATCATCTCTACCTATATCAGTGTTGTTTATAGATTAACTCTTGTACATAAAACACAGTTTTCTATGAAGAGCTATTTTCGTCAGAGTAAACCAGGGCATACACCGTAGTTGAATGCCCCGATTTCAAATTTGAAGCGGTATCAACATTACAATTATTTTACTTCTGAAATGGGCAGAAAAGCATTTTTCCCTTTATCGTTTTGATACTAATTTGTTGAATTTTTATTCTTTTTTTAAAGGTCTTTTGATGTTGTCATTTGTCCTATTTACTTTTTTTTATCATTATTTTGTATTTTGTTCATCCTCAAAAAAGTCATTGCATGCTTGCTAAAGGGGAAATTGAAGGGGAAAAAATTATGAAAACTAAACCTAAAAAAAATTTGAGGGTATCCCAAACATGTTTGAGTTGCTTGTTATAGCAATTGCTTGTGTTCAAAAGAACATTTTCTATGAAAAGCAAAGAAAATTTACAAAAAGAACATTCTAACACCTTGTGCAATAAAGATATCTTTCATATGCGATGGCTTCTGTCATTTATAATAGACCTTACAATCTAAAAATATACATGATTATACATTATACATCCAAGGTGCACCCTTACAATGAAATAATTATGTATAATGATAATGATTAATGAAGAAAATAATATTTAACCCCTCTGATTGGGCTGCCCAGTCATCCTGGCCTGATGTGTACCCTAGAAGAGCTATACTTGGCTATATGAAGTAGGTCTGGGGTCCAACCCAGGCCAGGGTTATATCCCTCTTATCCCTCTTGTGTTCTTGTTTATGTCTGCCTTGAGGGGGAGGCACTTCATAAACATTTGAAAGGTTAAAGGGTCAGAAAAAGGTGCAAGTTATGATCAATATTGAGATGGGATACAATAGCACTGCATTGTTGTAGTACAGCTATGCCACCACATGAGGACACCAAAGAATGTCAGGCCTCTACACAGTGCAATAGATACTGATGAAAACATTTCACCCAAAGGGAGCGGTCACTCATGACGGATGCGTAAATAATTTATGCATTTTCTGCAACTTGCACCAATCGCTAATCTTCTAGTTAGGAGTGCAGAACGTAATAGTTTCTATGTGGAAGTACTAAGAATTGTGCACATATAACATGCACTGATCAACAGGACTTAAAATGTTGACAAATGTTTAAATCCAGTAAAACCTTTTTACACAAGGGGTCAAGTTGACCCAGCAGTTTAAATTTTAGCCCAGTATATACACAGGGCAGGATACTGTATTGTAGTGAGAAAAAAGTATATTTTAGTGTTTGAAGGGCTTAATGTTTGTTATAAAAACAAGATAAAACTGAGTGGCATTTATTGTGTTTGGGGTCAATTTGGTCCTCACATGGAAAGGGGCTCAGTATCGCTCAAACCAATAAACCTCCAAACGTATTGCAATCAAGTCAATCACTCACTCAATACTCACACACAGGAGGACTGAGGACAATTTTACAAGATTTAATTTATTAACTATTATACAGTTCACATAAGGCCTTCATTTTGTAACACCATTCTCAGTCAGACAAAATGCATGGTTTGCTTTTGATGCACAGTACTTTCACGTTAATGCTATTTCACTTTGTTTTGCTCTGTCATACTTTTTTTATAAATTTTTTTTAATAATAGGAAGAGGTGTTAGACCATCTCCCATTGTGTGTTCTTAAATCATGCACTAAACTTAAGTGGCCTTAAACCATTCACAAAATCGTAAAAATTGACTTTCAATCATTGAAATACACACTAGAAATGTTTCCTAACATTGACTAAAGGGCGGTGTTACACCGCCCTCCCTTCAACATACAAATAAAACCACCATTATAGAATAGTATGCGCTCACTTTTTGCTCATTGAATGGCAGATATGCCATGGGTGTGTCAGAGGTATCGTGATGCAGCAAGATATCTTCCAATGAATCACATTAAAGTGGGACAACTGGTCGGTCGGTCGGTGTACCCCTCTCCACAATGCTACAGCTTTGAACTGCAAGAACAGACCTCTGCTTTGGCCTATAATCACGGCTGACTTCAAACAGCACTGAAAATTCCATCAAGTACCAGTAAGTGATGATCCCAAACATGAACACAAGCGATGTGCCTGCTAATCTGGCATGAGATGACAGAAGCGTAACAGGGACTACAATGTTTCATGGTCATCCTTCTCTAGTCCCCCCAAAAAAATTAACAGTGGTAACAGTGCTAACAAAAAAATACAAATTAAAAGGTAACAGTGCTAACAAAAAAAATAAAATGTGCTGCTTATTTATAATCAATATTGACAACGCGGCAGCACAGAACTAGTCGACAGGTTATAGGTAACAGGTAATAAAAGCTTGGTGGTCCTTCTTGAAGAAGTCCCCTTCACACAGGTTTAATTTCTACTGGTCAATGTGTTTAGTAGCAGGACTAGTGTTTTGAGAATACCTATGGTCCTTAATATTAGATGAGTACAAAGAGTTCAGTTTGATACAACACACATACAGCCACGGGAACGCATTCACCAACCGATCATATTTCAAGACTGTGGTCTCCAGAGACACCAGGTGGTGCTGTAGAGTCATGTTGTGGTGATACCAAGTTTCACAGAGCCATCCATTTTTCAGTTCCTCAAGAGGCTAAATCAATCATCAACTTTACTGGTGGCAGGCAACATTCAAATAACCTGATCAAGCAACAGTTGCCTAAACAACCAGTCTGATCAGCTACAACCGCTAGAAAGAGGACAAAAACTATTTTTTGACATGGCTGGATGAGCAAGAAACAAGCTGATTCAGATTCCCCCATAAAAAAAAAAAAAAGAAAGTTTGGCTCAACCTCAAGAACACAAGTTTTTACAAAATGGTGTTTCACAAGCCTGTACATTGCCACACTCAATCACTACACAAATAACATGGACAATTGATTATTGTGGCATATCATCAAATTTAACAATACACTATCAAAAAGTGCTTCAGATAATTATGTGGCTACAAAATAAACAAGTCTGATGTAAACAAAGTTTGATCTGCCAGCACTCTGTAGAGGCAACGGGTATGGCTGTTTGAGCTGTGAAGCTAAAAATTTATCAATCCCCAACAACCCCCACCAGCAAGCAAAAAACAAAACAGTGATCATTAAAGTGCATCCCTGGATGTACGACCCCCACCCCAGCCCAAACACCAACCCAACACTGACCCCTCAAAGAGAGCCAATGAGAGAGACCCCGCTGTCAGACAGATGAACCTCTGCTGAACGGAGCAAACTGCTGCCCAGAGGACCTAAAGAGAATAGACTATAAATCCAGTGGCAGTACTTTCATGAACAAATAAAAAAAAAAAAAATGAAAGAAACATGTAAAACAATTATACACAGATTAAAACACGGTGGCCACATATTATGTCTTCTAGCTTGACACAAAGGTTTGCACTTCTTGGTAGCCCTGTCGTAAGTGGAGACTGACACAAGTGGTGCTTACTGCTACAACCCCCCCAAATCCATCTAACAGGCCGTGATGTCAAATTCCAGGCTCTTAGGGGATTCCCACAGTAAAAGGGAAGAGTCAGTAACCATGGCGAACAGCCTTAGCACACATAATAATTACAATGGTTTCTACTAGCAAGTTCGGTTTGTGGTGACTTCTCAGCTTGTCTATCCATTACTTTAGGCTTTCTATGATCACACACACACACACACACACACACACACACACACACAAAAAAAGAAAAAAAAAAAAAAAAAGACAAGAACCACCCCCCACCCCCCAAAATAAAAAACGTAGTGTGCGTGCATGTCTGTTTTTAGTGTGTGTGCATGTGTGTTTTTAGTGTGTGTAGGCGATAAGGTCCAGCATTGCCACGGGCACACGCGGTGTCATCGTCTCTCACAGTGTCTCTTGTTCGGCAGCGGGGTGGTGGGCGTGGCTGTGCTGGTGGAGGGAGGGCAGCAGCGACTGCAGGGGGGACTGGGGGGTGGTGGGCGGAGACTGCTGCAGGGGGCTGAAGTGCGCGGCGGTGTGGGGCGGGGAGGAGCGGTAGCAGGAGTACGCCGAGCCCCCCGTCAGGGTGGTGGTGGGCGAGGCAGGGAGGCCCGCCAGGCCAGTGGGGGAGTCGAGGAGGGGCTGGTTGTAGAAGAAGAACGCACACTGGTGGATGAAGGACTCAATGATTGTCTGGTAGGTGCGGGTGGCCGTCAGGGCGTCCATGGTAGTGAAGTCTGGCCTCATCAGGGTCGGCCAGAAACAGATTGAGAGGTTCTCACTCGTCATTAGATTCAGCCTGCTCAGCTGGCCCACCCTAGGGACAAAAAACAAACAAGCACCCACACCAAATCAACAATGGAACAGCAAAGCACAGCTGTTTTTCTGCCGCACAAGGGAATAATGATGGGCTACTCACTTGTGTAAGTGACTCATCACATATTTGAAGACGTCATAATTCTCCCTGGGAAACTTCCTCAGGACATCCTTCATGGTGTAAAGCCTCTGCTCTCGGTCGTTGATCTCTGCTCAGACGGAGAAGTTAGGATCATGGCATCACTACCTCTTTTCTTTTTTAAGTTAGTAACGTAAGTTAGTTAGTAAAAATAAAGTCATAGACCTAGACAATTGATCTTTATTTTACGATGGAAGCTTTAACCTTCAGTGTGCAGCCATGCACCAGCCAATGTGCGAATTATGACACTCACTTTATCACATATAGTGACAAAGCAATTCAACTCTGGCTTATACTTTGAAAAAACGGGTTGTATTATTTTTACACAAGAAACACCTGTCAGCTAAAGCCTTCCCTCTCCCCTCATGAAATCAAACAATCTTTTCCATTTGAGTCAACACCCTTCTAGCCCAGTGGTGTTTTCTTACTGAAAGCATCCAGCAGGTCCGCCTGTAGGGCACAAGGCACCAGGGGCTCAGGCAGTTCAGAGAAGAAGCTCTTCAGGGCTCCAGCCACAGTGTTGATGGAGAAATCCTTCTCCACAAGGTCCAGCCCATGGTCTAGACATAGAAAAAAGGGAAACTCCATAAATACATAAAAAAAAAAAAAATAAGGGAACAGAGAAATGACAAGTAGTGGCACGGCAGTAGTAGCTGCAATACGGGGTGGACTAATTTTAATGACTGTCGCCATTTCCTGCAACACCCCACTGTATTGACTATCCAACAACAGAAATACATGACAAACAGACTCACCCTGGTCAAACTGCCTCTGCATCATCTCCATCTCTGACTTGTTACCGCTTACCCTATACAGCCCTTCTGTATTGAGGCCTGAACACATAGCATGTGATACAGAGAGAGAAGCGGAGAAAACCGTGTGACAAATGGATTAAAAAAAATACAGTAGGTTTCTGGAGCAGTGCTACTGATGGGGAAAAACTCTTATTGTGGGAACAATGCGATACATAATGGGCGATGAGTCATTTAAAATTATTATGAAATTAGGAACCTGTTACGCTAACATTATTTCAGAATGACTTCTCATTCCTCTTTTTAAAAGAATCTGAAGGGATTTTTCGCAGAAAAGTTTAATTTGGTATTTAATGAAAGCACAGCATCCTTTAAAAATAGTGACAAGTCTAATGTTGCATACAATACAGTCCCAAATTAAAAAAGAAAAGGAAGAAAAAAAAAAACTCAACACCAAAACAGCAACTTTGTACTGCCCACAAATCAAAGAACTTACCTGTTGTCTCAATGAAGCGGACACATTTTTCAATGAAGAGGGGAATGGGTCGGTCTAGAGATACCACATTCACTAGGGGCACACCGAAGTAATTACTCTCCAGGGGCTTGGGAATCGCTGGGCGGGGCTTTGTTCTTGTTTTCTGTGACAATAAATAAATAAAAAACCCAACTATGAATTATGAGTGTCAATTGTCAATTTACACCTTGTCAACTAAACGCTTTGTTCAGCATACACATTTCTTAAACATTAACTAACAGGTCTATGTGATACACTTCCTGAAATTTTGTACATTTTCACAAGGCCTACCCACCTTGGCGGTTCGCCGCAAGCTCTTCAGAATGTTCCTCTTTTTTGGGTCCTCGCTCTCCTCGTTAACAAGGTTTTCTCCTTTCAAAGTCCCGAAATCCTCCTCCTTGGACTTAGGAAGGGCTCCCATCTCATCATCACTGCCGATGAAGCTGGTTCGAAAGCTGCTGAACTTGCCCAGGCGTTTGGAGCGGTCACGGTAGAGACGTGGCTTCACCCCTGCGGCTGAGAACTTCCTCCTCCGCTCCAAGGAGCTGCTGTCGGCCTCGCTGTCTGATCCGTTGCCATTGGAGTTCATTCTGTTGGAGTTGCGGATGGTGATGATCTTGCCTTGTGTGCTATCATGTGGCACAGAGTAGATGATCTCTTCATTACTGGGGCGGGGTTTAGAAACAGCATCAATGGGCTCAGCATAGTCTGAGGGGTCATAGCCTCCATCCCCACCAGGCACCCAGGTAACTGTAGACGGCAGGGAGCGACGATGGCCAACTGTATCAATGTATGGGTTACGACCAGCTTTCCTGAAGTCAAAAGTCACCATTGGTTTAACTCTCACCTGGGGAGGTACTTTGTTGTTCAGCTTGTTCTCAAAGGAGCTAATATCAGAGATGACAGAGATGTCACTGGGGTCTAAGTCAGGCAGAGTGAAGCCACTGCTATGAGAAGTGAGCGTGCCATCATAATAGGGTGGGGAAGGCTCCACATCATCCTCAGAATCAAGGTACATGGTGACAGGACTGGGGGAACTGCAGCGTGGGGAGTATACATTCTCGTTGGTGCAGGCCTCCGCCACATTGTCGTACATGTGAGTGGCCTCGACAATGTTGCGCTTCTCTACCACCTCAGTGAGGAAAGGTTGGAACATCTCTATCCTATGAAGGCCACCCACCACCCCTCCTGACCCACAAACTACGCTATTGAAGCGGCCTTCAATCTCATGGGCAAGCTCCTCCCCCTGAACCAGTTGCTCTCTAGCATAGTCACTGTCAGTCAGCTCTGCCTGGCTATCTCCGACAGCCAGCAGCTGCACAGGGATGATGTCCTGAACCTCACACAGGAAAGCACACAGGGTCTCCAGGGAGGCTTTTCGGGAGACTGAGTAGACAGCGATGTAGCCATGCACCAACCTGCTCTTTCTCAAAGAGAAGGAGGCGTGGTAGGAGAGCAGCGATAGCTCTATAAGGAGCTTGTGTCCTCCGACGGTCTGCTCTAGCATCACAGAGGTACCACTATTTGATATGGGTCTGCAATGCTGAGGCATTAAGAAGGGGGATACGAGCTGCTCCATGTCATACGAGTCCCCACACATTAAGCACATGACAATGCGGACATCTGCCTCTTGACTGGGCTGGTGTGGAGAGTCACGCAGAGAAGGAGGTTCAGAGGGGAGGGGTGGGGAGCTGCTACTATAGGATGTGCTTCTACGAATATCCAGAAGGCCCCTTAGCACCTGGTTGATTTGTGTCTCATTAGCATTATGGCCATAGCCCACACCAGGGGAGGCAGGATCTAAGAAGCTACACTGCAGTCTCCGTGCAACCTGCTGTCCCTGTGTAATGAGGATTAAGGCAGTTTCTCCACCAATATCTGCATATGACCCCACACCCCTTTTAGTAACTAGAAGCAAAGACATTGATAGTTGAGCAAGCTGGCCATCCCTTCTACCTAGAGTTGACTCCCTAAGTCTCTCAAGACTTTCTACTACATAAGCAAGGGACTCCTTTGAATTATACAGACACATGCATCCATGGGGGGTGAATGTGGGAGTGTGAAAGGAATTCACAGGAAGTCGTACATTGCCCTCAATAGGTCGTAGTGTCAGCTCATACATTTTGCCATCTAACACATACCTATCATCATTCGTGCAGAGTGCCCTAATCTCATTTGCAAATTCCCTGGCCAGTCCATCTTTTCCCAGTATCACAAGGTTAATTCTGTCCGCCTTGATGTCCCCAAAATGAGTTCTCATGTCGAAAAAAGGGTAGCATATAGGGAATCGTGAAGCTAAGAGCTGTTCAATCTTAAAGTCTCCACAATGAGGACTGCTGGGGCAGGTCTCCTTCGTAGGGTGGTAGACGAAGTGGATATGTTTTAAAACTAGAGCATCTCTCTCAGCAGGTAGCTTCTGCAAGGCCTTGAACCTCTGTTCTTCTCCTAAAACATCCTGGATGGCTCCCATCTTTTCTTTACTTGGCTTAGCGTCAACTTCAAGCTCATAAAATAGCTCAGAATACTCTATAAGCAGCTCCTGAAAGTCCTCTTTAGCATGGTCAATGATCTCCTTTTGGTGGCGATTGTAGAGGTCCAAGTATTCTTGCTCCTCCAGCCACTGGTAGAACTCTTCATTCATGATAAAGCTGCGGGCCTCCTCCCAAGGTTTTCCAGGTGTGACAAAGGGTGAGGAGGACAATTTCCGTTTGAATTCATGTCTTATCTCTGCTCGCCGGCACTCATTACGCAGGTGTTCCAGGTGGGCATCAAATATATTCTCGGCTGCTGAAGTCTCCAGTAAGTCTGAGGGGATTCGCTCATCCTCCATGTTGTCAATATGAGATGTATCCTCCCATGGTGAATCTTCAAGAACAACAAACCAGTGGGCAAAGTGCTGCTTGGATTCCAGAACCTTCTGTACTCCAGACCAGCTCAGCTGGTCAATTTCATCCAGGTCAGGCACCAAAGAACTAAGTGCTAAAGGAAGAGTGCTTAGGTAGATCTTACGACGACGCTCAATGTGTTCCTGCTTCAGACGATAGACATGCTGCTGAAAGAGCTTTTTGCATTTGGCTGTCCCTTCCAAGAAGACATATTCTTTGTATTCTGCAGAGGTGTTCATGCGTCGGCTGGTGTTTAACCAGGTTTCATTGTGATTCTTCACTATACGGTTAACTAGCCATTCATAGCGATCCTTGGCAGAAGCGATCTGCTGACTTTGGAGCTTCAGAGCTTCAAAGTAAGGAATGATCTTGGGCTTGCCTCTGCCCTTATCAAGAAGTTGCACCAGAGTGAGAAAGGCCAGGTCAACATTGATATTTGAGCGTGCTGATGTCTCCACCACTGGCAGACTCTTTTTAGTGATGGCAAATGTATGTGAATCTTTGATATAACGTTCAACACCCTCGTCACACTTGGTGAGGACCAGCACAATGGGCTTCTTGGTCTTGCTAAGATGACCATACAAGTTGGTGACAAATTTCAGCTGGTCATCAAAGCTGCGATTCATGCCACGGCTGACGTCAACACAAAGCAAGAATCCGTCAACCTGTAACTTGCCCTCCGGCATCTGCTTCTGCTCAAAGTCCTGCTCCAGGCCCAACTGGTCTGTGCAAAAGTACATGAGCTTCTCTGCTGAAGCCAGCTTGGTGGCAGCAGCCCGTTTGATGTAGGGCTGCATAGCAGTGCTACGATGTGGCTGAAATGTCTGGTCATCAATGAATTCGGTTTGTTCCACAACATGCATTCTGCACTCTGGCCCCTCCTCCAGAACCCGCGATACCTCTCCCCAGAACAGGAAGTGATCATTATTAACTACTCGCCCTCCAAAGTCACTGGTGCTCAACACTGAGGTGTGGTCCAGATAGAAGTCGTCAGCACTAGGTCGCACAAAGCGATTGCACAAACAAGATTTTCCAACTCCACATTGTCCCTTCTCTTTTTCGGTTCCTGACAAACCCACCACAATAAGGTTGTAAATGGGCGCTCGGGCATCTTGCTTTTTTGCCATCATCATAGTCTTCCGAAAGTCATCCTGCCATCAACAGGCACTGTATAGGGGAGTTTACTTGGAGGTTTGTCCATAAAGTAGTTGATGCAGAAAATATATAAGAAGGAATATACTTTATGACTTCAACTTCTTTTGGGCTCCAACTTGTAAAGAATAGTGGTGCAGTAGCACAGCATGTGTATATATTTATTTCACTCACTCACTCCTTAGATGGCGCTTAACCTGTCAACAAACAAAAGAAGAAAAAACAAATACATGTGTTAGACAAAGAGACTCAGAACAAAAAACACCTAAATACTTTTCCTTCTTAAAAACAATGAGCCATATAATGAATTAAAACACCTATACAACATCAGATATTAAATCAACCAGCTAGGCTATAGGTCGGATTTTGTGTGTTAAAATAATAACATGTGTGGACATGTGCATAGCCCCAGCAAGACATTCATGAATAATCTTTCAATTCTTTTCCAGAAACTTGAAATAGTTTGTAATCCAAAATTATATTTTGTAGGTTCAGGTAGATGTGATGCAGAGGAAGTTAAATAATCCGATGTGTGCATTTAAATCTTTAATATTAAATTTTTTTTATGGTAAACTCAGTTTATATCTGAAAGCTCCCTTATGGTTAAAACTAGTGTTACATAAATGTTGTTTTAATGCCCCTTCCCTAGCCAAGTGGCTTGCATCCTTCTCTACCCCAACCACAGTGATTAAGCCTCCACCATAATCTGTGACATGGAGAGGGAATTGGTGATGCTATGAGAAAAATCGAGTGTGCTGTTAAGGTATTGAAAGGATCCACTTAAATTGCTTTGATGGTAAGGTTTTTGATTTGAACAAATGACAAAAAACACATTTCTTCTACTTAACAATAGGCTACTCTAGGAGTACAAGAGGGCTTCCTGCATTTGGACTGAATTCTGGTGTGCTAATCCACTCTACAAAATAGTCGACTAAGCAACCTCCTTTAAAAACAAACCAATGTAATAATTTAGCTTTGGTTTAATACTTTTATTCCATTTGCATTTCTTTTAATGAAAACGTCCCTCTAAAAAGGGCATTACTAGACCCTAAATCACTTTTGACATTTTTGTTTAAAACGTAAACATTTTATTTTCAAATTATGAAGAGACATCCATCAAAACATCTGATGACAAGCTATGCCAAGCCTTCTGTTCCAAATAGCTTATGGTGCATCAGCAGCTTTTGGAGACACTATGACCGTGTCACGGTTATTTTATCCTGCATTACAACAACCAGAATGGCATCAGTAGCCTACGGAGACATATTAATCCAACAACAGATTCCCTTTTGTGGATGATATGCAATAGAACATTGTCAACGTAAACGAGTGTGCTAAAATGAATCACCTGTCACACATGAGGCCAGAATTAGGAAATACTGGCAGCCCTTATTGCTCAGCTGAGCTACTGTAGGCCCATACCCAAGACCGTTTTTTTGTGTGCCATAACCAGTCCAACTGCTCATATCAAAGCATCGGCTGACGCATATACCTTACAGCACCGCACCTCTGAACGATTGAATCCCTTTACGTAGTTTAGATTCGCTTCAGGTTTTGAATAGATTATTGGCTTTAGGGTTCATGCATTTTCGTGGACAGAACTGATCACGCCAGGCCTCTGCTGTCTACCTCATGCAACTGCAGACCCAAAACCTAGCGCACAGAATCACTGGTCCTGCATTTTAACGATTAAATCCAAATAACTTCCGCATAATCCATTAATACGAATACCGTAGGCAGGTTTTGCACCACTATACCGAGCAGTTCGAATGAATAGTTGAAATGATACGTACCATCGCATTCTCCCCTTTCATCTGTCAGGCCAGCGCTTGCCGCAGCCCTTGCCGCCTGATGTGCATGGCCATAAAGACGCAGAATGAACTATATGTCCTCTCAATACTGAAATTATAATGCAACGATCTAAACTAGGATTATTACCTTGAAATATCGTTTACACGTGCCTGTAATTTCTTGTTTAGCGTCGGCATTATATTTGCGATAAAATGTTTGAGGCAGAAATAAATAATCCAATAAAAGGATAATCCAACGTTGCTCTTGCAATGCTTCTTTAAATATAACGTTAGCCCTTTTAAAATCTGGTTCTCAGTCTTCTACTGGCTTCACCACGTTGCTTTTCAATAATTATTCTGTCCATTGTTGTGCCTACGATATGTAGGGCCGGTCGTGCGCAGGACAACGACGACTTTGTAGCAATTGCCGTAGTGGTTCGTATGAAATATGCTCTTAGCAATAAAATTGCTCATGTTCTTGTCATTTAATCAATATATTGCGTGTGTGAAAGTGTTTTCCAGCTTTCCAGTAATGGCGGCGGCCCTCCTCCCAGAACCGTATTCTCCTCTTCTTTTCTTTAGCAAAAGCTAGCTGTGGAGACAGAAGCGACGGAGACACTCACCCAGCGGCGCATTCACACAACTGCAGCACGTATTTACAAAGGCGCGACGCCGGTGCAGTGCCGGAAATATTACCCTTGCCGAAAGTGTCCCTCTGCCTACGATTTGGACTGTTAGCAACCACTTAGCAACCAATCAGCCCAAAGTCTATATTAAGTTAATACGTTATTAATTTCGTACTAGGCCACGAAAAGCGTTCAGCTTTCAGCTTTTTGATGTCGGCAGGACGCCTATGCTGTCATAGCTACGCGCATTATTAGCCATATAGCCTACTTTATGTCTCTAGATTATTGTCGCCTGTTTTATGTATCGTCTAATAATACGAAGATACAAACAGGGACAAGTTAAAATAATCAAAGCTTACTTAAACAAATAAAACGTGTGATGGTCTAGCCTACTTTGCATAAAAGAGTAAAGGCCTAGCCTATATGGACCTTTATGACATTGAAACACAGGTGTGTTTACAGTTGGCTACAAAACGTACACGTTTTTGTTGTACAGCATTTGTCCGAATAATGTGTAGGCAGCCTATATAATAAAATTATTAGGCACACGGTCAAATGTAAAGCATAGTTAGGCTATAAAGAATACAGACAGTAGACTATAATGTAATAGCCTATTTAGCCAACAATATAACCTATTGGGTTAATAAGACCATTATACAAGTAACAATACTGTACTATAGAGCACGATCTAAACCCATGGTGTTTTTCTGCCAAGTACATCAGCACAAGTACATCATCAGTCGCCTGAAACCCAACACCGCCTCCTGGCGGATTTATAGTACTTGACTAAATACTATAATTCAGGTCTGAACGAATGTGTGGGCGTTGTTCGGCCACATTTAACGCATAATTCCTGCTAATATTTAATTGCAGTGAACATCGTATTTAGGGTTTTATCAACTGTGCAGAGGAGGGATCTTGCACAAGCCGGAGAAGTAAACCCAGACCATATGCAGACACTGGCAACACGGGACATCAGTGTGACGGAACTGTTGTTAAAATAGGCTACTGTGTTTATTGCACTACTTGAAATAATCTTTCCACGTTTTAGTGAAAGAAAACAGACTCAAGGTAGGCCTATAGTATGCATTCTTTATTTTATTTCATTTAATTTGTTCTTGCCATGTGATTTATAGCCTAGTTAATGTGACTTTTGGCTTATAGACTAAGTAAATTATTGTTGTTAAATTTTTTTAGTCTTTCTTTTTTGCCCCCCCCCCCCTTTCTTTCTCATAATCTGAAGTAAAAATCTAGTTGTATGGATTTGAATTGACCACCTTTTTCAGAAGAGCTATCACCACAGTGAATAGAGAACATCCAATAGAAGAATATTTACCCATAATGTTCTCCTAAAACTTAACAAAATAGGCTAAAGTCCATGTGTCCATTTTAATGTTGTTTTATATTTTCTATATTGCCACAACATAATGCATAATCAATTAAAGTTATATTATAATTCTCAACGCGATCAAAAGGAAGGGAAAACCATTAGTGTAGGTTCGTATTGCTACCACTAAGTGACGCTATGTATACCATAAATGCAAGTGTTTGTTGACCTGAGTGGGAATGTCTTTCTCAACCGTCATAACGCTTTTTGGTTCTTTCAATTCCCCACAGCTTTCTAGTGTACGAGGGTTTTCTTTTTCCTCTTGCTCAGTGTGTAAATGAGCCTTTGTGTTGATGCCATAGACACGGAGGGTGGGAGGCTATTGTAAAGAGAGAGCGACAGCAGATGGGTTCTGTAGGAAACCATGCAGCACAGCTCAGCCCAGATGGATAATGAACTAGGAATGGTGGCCTTCCAGGCTCTTTACAAAAAAAACCAAGGGGCTGTAGAATTTAAGGTGGCCTTAACAGCATTAAAATATTATCTTTTTTTCACAAATTACTTGATGACACTCACATACACACACAGCAACATGATTATTGGCCTAAGTATGGAAAAAAAATATAGAGACGGGCCTAGAACTAGTTTGTTCGTTGGCAAAAGGGTGCGCTTGCTACTCAGTGCCAAATATCTGATATCTAATATATCTGTAATTCTGCACATGGCAGGTGTGTGTGTGTGTGTGTGTGTGTGTGTGTGTGTGTGTGTGTGTGTGTGTGTTTGTGTAGGTTAAGGAAAAGAGACAGAGAAGATAAACAAATTTTCCTCCCACCTGAAATATTTCTCTATATGTTTCATTGTTCTACTGACTTGGAAAATCAAGTACTGTATAGGAAAACAAAATGAGAGAATATGCCCTGTTCTCAACAAAACGAAAGCCTGATGTTTTGCAATATGTTCCAGACTTCTCTAATATCATACAATGTTATGAGTTATGTTATAATGAGTTGATAATATGATTTCCATATATTTTCAGAAATGAACATTTTGCACAATATGAAGCTTGGCTATACAAGAGGCTTGAAACTTTGAAGGAGTCATACTCTGGTTTATAAGATGGCTTTATAGGCAACTGTTTTTGTACTGTTTTTAGTTTGATTTAGATCATACCAACTTTGCATATTTTACACAGTTTTGTTTTTGTTGAGAATTAGTGTTAGCCTGCTCTTTAAAGTTGCTATAGGTAGGATTTTAGAGCTATACATTTAGTTTAATTTCTTAGAAAGGCCATAGACATCTGTCAGCTATTTCTGAGTAAAATGCTCTGTGAGAATATCTGCTCTGGTTGATAGCCCCTGCCTCTATGTAAGTCCATTTCGATTTTTGACGCAGCTCGAAAGAATTCTGGGCATCTTTTTCCTGATTAATCCGTCGAATCTACAATGCCTGTCAATCACATGAATGCCTGCAAACAGCTACAACAGGTTTGTGCTTCACAATGGCAGACCAATGGACTCCATAGGGAGGAGGTGGTGGGTTTTAGGGTTGTTGATTTTCAAAATCTTGCTCAAGTTCTTATTTAGCTAGCTCTTGTTGCAACTCTCAAATCATACCTACAGCAGCTTTAACCAACCTTTGTTTTGTTTTTGTTTCCAGGGAACACACCACATTGCGTTGACTCAGTTCTCTGCATTTTTCTTGCAAGTCATCAGTTATGAGATTCTAATTTAGGATGGAATCCATTTGAATGCTGTGAAAGTATGTAGTGCTAAAGATAGGACCATTCAGAATAGGCAAAAAGTGAAACCTGTTGTGTTACCCCCCGAACCACTAACTACCCCGCCAGCTCACTGTTTGTTCCATGAGTGCTGTAGGAGGGGGAGTAGAGGGTAGTGCACTCAGCACTCAGGTGTGGGGGGCGGGGCTTTCATAGTCACGAAAACAACAATATTTTTGTAGTCCAACTAGGTCCAACTATCATAAATCCAACTAGGATTGGTCTGAGTTTAGTGTGTCTTTCTCATGAATGACTTTACATTCAGTGTTTCCCATTAATGACCTAGTCTCATAATGAACTGAAAATATTTTTACTCTAATCATGAACTTCAGATTACGCTGCGCCCTCCGCATGGTCCTACCTACAGCGCAAATCTCATTAAAAAACGTTCGTGTCGCTAAGGAGCGCGGAGGGGGAGGGGGGTATCCATTTGACTAGCGCTATTGTATTGCTAGGAGATAACTGAATCCGATTATAGATCTTTTGGAACAGGCAATTTTGAAGACGAAGAACGTTTTAGAAGGTGACGGCAACTAGAAATTGAGCTAACGCCATACAGTCCATGCAGCATATTTTACTATATTTTTATGTTTACAACTTTAATTAAACATACCAGGTAGGTAATGCCATGAATGGCAACTTGCTTCCATTATATGGCCTCCTTTCTTCCTATTTCGGGCTATATTCAGAAAACAACTGCAATACATTTCTCTTCCATTGTTGTCACAACCATGAAGACAGGGTTCTTTACTCTACTGTAAAATACGCCCAGGGGATCCATTTGAAGAAGCTGCTGTGAGTTCAGTTTATAATAATGGATTTCAAGTGATAAACTGAAATTCCCTAGTTTCCTATGAGGAAGATGAAACGCTTACTATAGCTTAAAATGTCACTTATATAAGACAGCTCAGCTTATAGTAGGCTAGCAGCAGTATGGCAAGCACTCTTAGAGTTAATAAGACTAATAATAGTAGCCCACAGCTTTGAATGTTGTCCACACTACTGACAAGTGACTCACATTTATTAGAAAAAACTGCTGTGCTAGTGGTGTTTGTTGTATGGGAATTGGTTTCAAAGCATTAACCTCAGTGAACTACTGTTTGTATATTGTATCGAATGTCAGTTGAGGGCAATTAGAAGGATCTTATAGAGATGCCAAGATAGCTTTGAAAGAAGAAAATTAGAGAACACTCAAGGGGAAACTTATATTTTAATCAAAAGGGATTAAGGCCTTCTTTCCATATTGACCAGACCCTTGATTTGGCACAGTTTTGTGTAATCATTGTTCTACACAGTAATTAGAAAACAAATTGGCTATATGTATGACCTTGTAACAATAACATTAGAATTAGAATTAGTCAAATGAACGTGTGGTGGCTAGCCTATAGACAGTAGACAATATTCTTTCTCTTCAAGAGCATGTCATAGTCACCGTGTAATGCGAGGATGTATATTTTATCACTCTGAAATAAATGTCCATATTGCTGCTGTACCTGCCAGGATGTTCTGTTGTCCTGTTTGCGGGCCTGCCTTGCCCTGTCTCTTTCTCTCCCTTGTTTCCCCAACAGTATTTTTGTTCTCAAATACTGAAGTGAAATAAATCAGTGATAAATCGCTCGCTATTGCATTTGAGCTAACACACGATGCAAACAATAACCGCTTCACTTTGTTAGGCAAACAGAATACACACACATGTTTATAATTCCAAATGTACTAATTGCTCAAGCCCTATGTAGCAATCTTAGTCTGTACACAATCTATGCTAGTATTTTGCATTACAATGTGAGGCAAATGTGATTGGAGTCAATTGGCTTGGGGTACTTAGGACGTGTATTTGAGACACAAAAGTCACTGACCATTGCGCACAGAGAGGAGATACAGTATGCACTCATACTCCCAATTGAGAAATAGAGTCTAGACAGACAGACAGACAGAGAGAGAGGGAGACTTTCTCCATCTGGGTAACATTACTAAGATTCCTCAAAGTTGTAGATATGATGATACTGGCATGTGAAGAGAAGCAGGCATGAGGAGAGAGTTGTCAGAGGGCTTTACTGAAAAACAGAGAAGAGAAAATGTGTGTGTGTGTTGTGGGGGGGGGGGGGGGGGTTTGTACCCGAGTCACTTGACTTGGTCGCAAATGTGAGATCGGAAGAGCGGGGGGGGGGGAACGAGTGTCATGCCCCGGGGGGGGTGGGG
>JAOEHI010000006.1:2499841-2513118 GCA_025447815.1 Percopsis transmontana | reverse complement strand
TTTATCCAAAAAAAGCTCCCCGGTTATAAACTTGGCCAAGGCTTTTTCCTTGTAGGGCCAGGGGGTCTTTCGGCGTTCCGCCCCGCGGCCCCCCCCCCCCCCCCCCCCCCCCCCTCCCCTTTCGACTCTACTGCTGTCTGACAACCTCCCCCCAAAAACCCACCCCCCTCCCAGCTCATCTGTCATCTCCATTCATTCCTACAGGACAATAGCAACGAACCCAAGGATTTGGCCTCCAAGGTTTGAACTTGTCTTTTTGTTTCATTTTGTTCAACCCGTCTTTGTCTTTCCATTCTTTTACAATAACACATTTCCATAGGGGAGGCGGTAATGCATTGCATGCAGTAGGCTATATTACAATATTATTACTGCTATTATTACTGTGTTTATCTTCACGTCCTTTCTGGCCCTTAAAATTGACCTGAACGTGATAGTAAAACACTGTATCGATAGCTCAGTGCAACTCAATGGAGCTCCACAGGGCAGTGGTTAAAGTGCTCCCAGCTGAAAGGTTGTGGGTTTGTTAGATTGTTAGATTAAGTCATAATTGTGAGATCTTTTCTCAGAATTACAAAATTTTTGGAGAAAACCAATGCAATGCAATATGCTTCTGTAGTTTAGCATGTGTAGAATGCGAAATATCTAAGTATTGAGTTTGTGTGTCCAAATGTCCTGTATGATCTAGCCTTTATGAAACGGAAAGCCAGTTGTTAATGTCTGGTAACCACCAACGTGCTCATTCCATTCCATGATCCGCTCTAAACTGAAAGGGCACAGCCGCTCATCACATGCAGACATGCATGCTGCAGAAAACATGTTGTAAGGAAAGCAAAGTTGAGCCACTCTCAGGTCACCCAACAAAAGAATCTCAGTGCCTGCTATTGCGCCATTCTTCAGGTTAACCATTTTTGTTCATTGCATTTTAATGCAGTGTTTTATATCTTAAAGTAAAACGTATTGGTCTGAAAGGGTTCATTATTTAGGCCACTGATAAATAATGAGACAGTCAGTCCTTGCACTTTCTGAGCTAATCTAATTTAACTTTGCTGTGCTTTCTGGGCTGGCTGCAGTTGCTAGCCGCTAGTTATGGTCTACATGAAAGGTAGATGAGCCCAACAGCTGTTGTAATTGTGTGCATGTGTGTTGTGTATATACCGTTGTCCTTCCAGCACCACACGAACTACAATTCAGTTGCGCGGTCCAACAGCAGAGAGAGGGAGATGGACAAGAAAGACTCAGAGAACGCTCAAGGCCGGTCCAAAGAGAAGAAGGAGGAGAAGGATCGAAAAGACAGGAAGAGAGTGAGTTTTTTCCAGTAGGCCTATCTGACTGGCGCGTGATACCCATTCTGTGTTTGTAGGCCAGAACACCAAATGGTGCTGTCATTTATTGGTAACCTCCGTATTGCGTTGGCAGGACCATACGGCCGCCGAGCGCGAGGCGAGCCAAGAATCCAAGCGCAGAAAGGATGAGAATGGCACCAGTAAGAACCACACGCCTCTTCTGTAGTTAGCTGTTCCTCCTATGCAAGTAGCCATGTCTCACAATTCTTTGTCCTAGACGCCAAAGTGAGCAAGAGCACCAGTCCCCTGTCCGACTCCCCTCTGTCCACTGAAAAAGAGAAGACCAAGAGGTCCAAATCTTCCAGCAAAGAGAAGGGCGACTCTGTGAAACCCGAGAGAACCTCCTCAGGAGGCAAGAAGGTCAGCTCAGACTCCATATGGAGTCATTTATTTATGATCGAGAATTTCTAGTGTGCATCTGTCGAGTGCACACTCTTGAGCCACGTCGCACAACACTTGGTTCTTGTGAATAATGTGTGTAATAATAATAATAATAGATATTTTTTGCACAATGAAAAATGTGTTTTATTTGTGGATGGAATGGGCACTTTTCTTCCGCAGGGATTGCAGCAATCCACCAAGTATACTGGATGTAGTACGCTAAGCTTCTGTTTTCTGCATACTATTAACATGTACTAATAGTGTGTACCATGCAGTACATACTTAATTACCTAGGGTATACTACCAAATTTACACATGGGCCTTTGTCTTTGGCCGTGGTGGGAACAATATGTCAAACCTACATTTACCACCCCCCCGTTTGTCTTCACGTGCTGCAGGAGTCGAGGCACGATAAAGACAAATCGGACAAGAAAGAGAAGCGGGACAGCAGCAGCGGAAAGGAAGAGAAAAAACAATATCCTTCCATTCGTTGACTGATAAGCAACTTCACTCAATTATGGCGAGGTTTACACTTTTCCTGTAGGAATAAGGATAGGGGAAAAAGCCAAACCTCTATTTTGAATGTGATGGATTAATGGATTCACAGGAATATAATCAATGGAGTTATCCTTTTTTTAGCACCGTTTTCTCTCATACAACCAAGCCATTAACAAAGTTGTTGAATAGAAACATATTAAGATCTGTGCTGTAACTGTTGCTTGCTTAACAAAACCAAAATTCTATGAATTTGTGTGATGCAATGCAATAATAAATAATGCATTGCAATGTATGGTACATGTGATGTTATTGGTAGATTGTGTGTATTGATGACAAACTAAACTATAAGCTTGGCTTGGCCGAGCTGAGTTTATCACAGCCCGAACTGTCTCTGTGCTTTCCTCTGTGGGATAGGATGTGTTGTTTTAAAATGTTTTCACTCGTAAGAAAATGCCCTCCATTTTTAACCAGTAAGCACTCTTGTTAATAACTGTAAAAAACAGGATTGCTATATTGGCTTGTATTGCAATATGCAAGCATTGCAAGTAGACTTCTTTTTTTTTTTTCTTTGACTGTTGTAAATGCCAGTTGATCATTAAAGTGATTTATAGCACTCTTAACTTTGCCGGTCACAGTTATTAAATTAGTATTGTATTAGGAGTGCAATAGCTTTGTGAAATTTGAATACCGTGATGGCAAAGATCATGTATAAATACTGCAATGATGTACACCTACCATTATGTTAATTTCATTTAACAAACCACCGTTGCCCATTTCCCAAATAGATAGTTTTTTTTTATTTGATAGACTTAACCAGTGTATCTTCTATGATCATTCAGTTTCCCTTAACAGTCTCACCCATAAATCCTCTGACAAGCACAGATAATGTGTACAAATGCATTGAAGGTAAGATTTATTCATTATCTCTGTAAGCATTTGTCAAAGTGTGTGTGGGTGGGTGGACAGTATTTCACTATAATGGTCTCTTTTCCCCTTCCTCTTCCACACCTCCGGGCCACAGAACTGAAGCTGAAGCTGTGCTTTTATCTGCAAGACAACTGTAACCCCGTCTGTATCACGTTAACTAGTACATTTATTTCTGCCTGTTTTGATATACTGCCCACAAGTGGTGTTAGTTACACCTTCAGATGTCTTCATTTTTAATTTTATTTCAGTAAACCAGCTGAGTGTTTATTCATTTGTTTTTTGTTGTTTTTTTTTAAACTCTCCGATACGGGCACAATGTGCTATTCAAATCACGACATGTTACTCAAACGTGGTTATGGTGTTTAGTGGTCTCTCTAGCATCAGGTTATACTTTCAAGCTTTTTCTAATTTTTTTTTTCTTTCTCTACGTCAGGCTATGTTTTGAGTTTGAGAGGCTGTCCATATTCACTTACCTCAAATCCTTTAGAGAAACGTGTCTAGTCACATCTCTATTTTAATCTAAGAGTATAGGCGTAGGTGGGTAAACTGATATGAAAGGACCAGTTTGTATATTATGTGTACAATAATAAAGAAGGTAACATGAAATTCATGTCGTTTTTTTTTTTTTGTTTTGTTTTTTTATATCATCACTTGCAATGTCCTCTTGTGATTTGTGTTATCAGGTTTTTACATAATTTATAAAAATGCCAGTTCTCCCTTGATGCAAATAGTTGTAAAACAAAAAAGAAAAAGGAAAAAAAAAGATTTTAATGATCTGTACTCCAAATACAACTGTTTCGAATGACTTTATGGAGTTTTTATCTGCTGTACTCGAATGAGTGTACGCTTTTTTTTAAAAACAATAAACAATAGTTTTCTTAGTGTGTTACTTCAGTCTTGTCTCATGCCCTTTTTCCCCCCAATCTTTTAAGACAGCAGGTGTTGAGTATGAGTAACCCAGATGTTGAGCTAAGCCACACTGAAAGCAAATCCCACGGATAAAGCCTCCAGTGTATAGGCACTTTCAACAAATGGGCCTACATTTACTGTATACTTCATTTGATGTCTTAGAATACATGTAGTTGTGTGTTATCACGCTCAACTGGTTTTCCACAAAATCAGAAGAGAAGATTATAAACTTGTATTTATTTAGGAAATGTAATAAAAGTCTGTACATTAATCCCTCGGCAGAGGGTCCCTATGTCCTTTACATGCAACTCTCATTGTTGAGGTGCAGTTACAAACCAATTCAAACAGGATCAAATGTGATTGTAGGCTTGCTTATCTGGGGTCCATCTCCAGTTGCAGTTTGGTAAAGCTGTCACCAAATTTACATGCATTTTATGAGGTAAACGTAGGAAAGTTCAGTCTACTTAAATACAGCCATATTAACCTGTAGCATTCCTAGATTTCAATTATTCCATTATTGACATTCTGACACAAGCTGTTTCTTTCTTGCAGTAGCTCTCACCACCCAAATGTCTAGATGGACGCAGAAACCTCAGTATAACCAAATGTCTTATTTACCATTATTTTGATTATTTTATATTATATAAATGAGAAATGCTTCTAAATGTTAAGGCTCAATCTTAAATCTACTGCTTCTAAAATGGGTTTGTTTCAAAAAAAAATTCACTGACAATTTCAACAATATTGCACCAACTGAAAGATGTCCTCACCTACAATAGAAATTGTTCTTGGTTCAAAGTGTTGGCAGTTGTGATCTCACTGTAGGTTTAAACTAAGCTTCTAATTAATTATAAAGACTGATAACTCGTCCAACAGGCCTTGAAAATAAATGAATAGTACATAAGTAATTTGAGCTGAGTAGTAGTCATTTGATTATCAGAGGAATCACTTTGAAATAAAAAAGGATTAAATGTCCCTTTAATTGATCTTATGCTATTGATCGAATCTTGTCCTAAATATTGACATGGAGTCTCAGTAAAATAAGCAGATGATTACTACTACAAAAAATAAAACTTCAACCAACTAAAACTTTCACCACAAAAATAATATGTCTAAAGGATTCAAATGATTCATTATGTACTGAAGAGTGTTGATTGCAAACCATGGCTTTTTTTCTTCAAGATAGAAAACAAAACACATAAATTACAGTTCATCTATCCCCCCCCCCCCTTGCCCGGTAACTTAGTTCCCAATATTTGTTGTTACTTGAATCTGAATTGCATTGCCATGACGCTGAATGCTTCATAAGGCACTACAAGAGGCATGTCCCATATTTCATCGCCCTCCATTATTGTAACAGGCTTAGCGACCCAGGATAAGCAGATGTTGACAGTTGGTTTGCGTCCAAGCCGTTGACAGAGTCTTTAGCCTCAGTGTGTTGTCTTCGCACGGTGATCAGCCAGACACCAGTGGGTTAAACAATCTTAAGCAGAACAAGAGTTTATATGAATATTACACTTAAAATGGCAGGCCGTCACACCATTACGTCCAAATTAATTCAGAATATTAGTGAGTAGGTCTAATATACAGAAAGAATTATGAAATGATTATTGTCTAGTAATGCCAATATAGAATAAGTCAGATAACCTGGCAGGGTTAATTCTCTGTGTATAATAAATAGTACCCACTGGTATATTACTGGGTAATTACTAGTTAATTTCTTCATTTAGCCTATAATTTAAAGAATTACTAAATATTATACTGTAAAATAAATAATATATATATATATTTTAAACTTGTGTGAAGATTTAGACAGCAGCAGGAGGGTACAGTACATGTTATTAGAAAGGTGGCACAAAAGAAAACTAAGGACATACCCTCTAGATTTTAACACTTTCTGTTCCATACACATTGTAGCCTTCTCGGTATGTGGCAAAATTCTGAGCATTTGCTGGAGGTGCTGGTTTAAAGTTTTGCGCATTCTTTGCCAGCTTCAGTCTTTTGGTTTCCTGCCGTGACTTATAGCAGAACTCTATCAAAGCCACAGTCATGGCCAGCCCTAATCCCCCAACAAGAATATAGAAGACTCCGGCCACATTGCTGAGGCTTAATGCACTTGTCTTGTCCTAGGGAGGGTAGAGGACAATGTTAAGAATTTTTAATTGACAGGTGGAATCAAAACACTGACGGAATTTCTAGACTCAACCTCCTACTCTACAGTAAGTAGCCACAGTAGAGATTAAGTATACACTTTTAACTTGTTTCTAGAAAGTACAAAGGTGGGAAACCTTGAATAGCACTTGCCTAAAGTGGATACAGCTGACGTAAACTTGTTCTGAGTAAAAGCCTTGGGGAAAGTATTAAATGTGGTTAAAGCCACACCTCTACTGCAGAGAAAGAGAGCCAGCTCAAACTATTTCCTACGCTCACATCTGGATTGGTGAATGTAGAGAGAAAGGCTCCCCTATTTTATGGTCTCCTTAATGAGGCCACCTCTACAGGAAGGCGGTCATTGTCGTACAGGTCCACACATTAGGCCCCTAATTCATAACAATAGTAACTAGATCAACAAACTCCATCTTACAGTTTTCAATCGAAATGAATAGCTGTAAAAGGCGAATTGAACCATTTTGCTGCTATTAAAAGACAATTGTTAATATTGAAATTTATTTATGAGAGTTAAACCATTTGTGGGCTCCTAGTTGGTTTACTTTCCTAGGCTAATAATGTCTGTATTGTGAAAACTTGTGCAACAAATTGTGACATCCAACCTTTCAAACGTGACTATCAAATATCACCTGACCACTGTATGGCCAGATGATATTCAAAAGTTAGTTTAGAGTTTGTCACAATAAGGATGCTTTTTGCATAATGTCAATTAATTTGTTAATCGATCTGGCAACAAATGACTTAAAAGCAACAATAAACTAAATTTCAATAGAGCTTTGGCTGATAAATAGCAATATAATGGTTACAACTCTATGATTAAACCTTTTATTAATGTATGGTATGGATACAAAAATAATTTGGAATAATCATGCGTTTACCTTTCCTTATCTAGAATATGAAACTGCCTAGAGAGTAATGAAGTTATGTTAAAATCATGTCATGATTTATGATTGAAGTGGTATTAAATTAGTCTGTCACACAAGTGTTAGGATTTTAATTAATGATATCCTGATGTAATGTAACTCAGACAGGCGTAGAGTTCTTTAGTAAGTCTGAGAGAATGCATGTTTTGGATGTTTGCATATGAATAGTTAAGTCACAATGCATTTCAGTATAAAAAGACCTGCAGCGACTGACCTTACTTCCAGAGTCCTTGGTTCCACATTCACCTTTATCGTACCACCATTTGTTTTTCAGCTTGTCTAAGATGCCTTGTTCACTGAGTTTCAATACTGCAAGGTTTACAGGAGTTCTTCACGTGGGAAATAACATAAATAACATTATATTATGTTATTTTATGTTATTCAACTTTTTGTTTAAACTACTTTATGCTGTACAAAGCGATAGAGTAGGGTCCTGGCCAACACACCACAGAAAGCAGGCAAAAACTAGCTGTGACCTTTCATAAACCATTACTACCCTGGTATGCCAGACCCTACCTTTATCGCTTTGAGTAATCGGCACACACTGATAAAAGATAAAAGATTTGAACTTGCAGAAGCTGCATAGCCTTATACATTCAATGGAGGTGAAATAAGTGCTGGGTACACTGTTTTGTTGCTATGGGCAGCTTATTAAATGTTTAGCAAGGCAGATCTAACAGGAACCCTTTCTTGACTAACAGAAAAAATAGCTGTCCAATATCTGCTACGGGTTGCCAATGTCTCACAAAATTACCCCTTTATAGACTTTGATTAAAAATATCATCTTGCATCTACAGCTAACTTGGGCACTAATTCATTTTTATTTCTGTGTTGTTTTGAAGAAGAAGTATCTTTGTTGATCAGATTCCTTAAGCAGGACAACAATACTGTATTTTGGGGTTTTAGTTTTGCATGACATTATGCTGGACTTAACTGCTAGATTTCTAGTCTTATTTTCTTTCAGAAGAGTGTTTGTAATCCAACATTAAATATATTGTATTCACCACTGTTTAATTTGTATGTCAGGGTAAAGCTTAAAATAGCTGATAAAATCATTATAAAAAAGAATAACATTTGCTATGGGCATTTATCAAATGTCCACTTTGAACAGCAAATGCATCTTTCTGCAGAAAAAATAATCGTTACACTATTACACAATGTTTTATGTAATGAGGTGAACATTTTAGACTACTATTATAAACTCCTAACATGCAGTCAACAGAAATGTGAACTGAGCAACAGTAATATTATACTGTATTTCATTTTGAAGTATTCTCCCAGCTGTTGACTCAGCTTCATGTCTTATTAATGCATCTTTGTTGAGTCTGACTCAACTTGCTCTTGTACAGGAATAACTATACAAGTGGAAATATCAATCAAAATCAAAATCTACTCTATTAAATCTGTGTATCCCGGAGCCTAGACCTAACAGGAATTACATTTCCCTACAGCAATAACAGAAGCCTCACATTCACATTAACAACTGTAATATACAGCAGTGTTCAATATTGCATTCATTTGTCCAGTTTCGTATCAGTTCAGCTAAGCAGGACAATGACTACCGGTATGTGTAATTTATGACTCATTACATATTGCACAGTATTAGACCATTAAGGACCAAAATAATATTTTCCCTGGCTTTCATATTGCATACTGTACATGGTTTTGTGCTCCTACATCTGCCACCATTAGGTGGCAGACGTAGGTGTCAAATATTTTTGAGCACTGCCTGAATACAAAGACAACTAACTCTGTGAACACATACTGTGGCCCTCAAATGTCAGCATGTGACAATTTTTGAGTAAAATAGTCGGCAAATCTATATAGCTATCTGTAATACAATACTATGAATATAGTAATGAGAACACATAGTGGTGTGGAGCACCTAAAACAAATACAATTGTGAAAATATATAGCTCATAGCCTTAAAAAAGTTAATGTTCACAGTAGGCCCCCACCGTCTGTTAGGTCACAGTACATTTAAATGTTGAGATGCTTCTGACATTAACATATTTGAACATTATTAGCGATTAGCTAAGTCATAAATAGTATATATATATATATACACACACACACTAGTACTAAAATACTGTATGCAATGCTATATATGAGAGCCTACCTAGTTTATAAAAGTATAGGCACCTGGAGATACTAAAAAAGTAGGTTGTTTCTGCTAGCAAGCCCCTTAGCAGGAAACAATCTGGTATAATTTATTTCCAGAGCCCACTGCAATTAGCATATATAGTCAAGGGGATTACCAATGAAATTAAGCAGGAAAATACTTAACACTATGCCCAGGCCACATTGTACATGTTGGTGTTCTTCTATTTTCCTTTTTGTGACTTCATGGGGTTAAGGGATAAATGTGCATAGTCTAGCAAATAAATAAGTGCACTACTTCAATTGTGATTTACTATTGCAACCAATGCTAAATCATATCACAATGTCAATTTATTTAGCCTACTACTAATTTACTATATAATTAAATAGCTATGTGCACTTTATTTTAGCTCCAATCTCATGAAACTGGTGACGGTTTGTCAAATGAGTATTTCAGGTCATATAATGTGGTTGCTGTCTTTTGTTTGTTGTCTATAAACCCACATTGGTTAAAGTGAACCTTTGAACCAATGAGCCTTTTTGAAATCAATTTATCATTGTATTATGTGTAGAACTTTTAGCAAAGGTAATATATTCTGTTCCCTAAAAAACCCCATGGGAAAGGGGTGTTTTGGGCTGATGACTTATTAACACTTTAATATCAAATTAATAGCTGGTAGTAAATCTACAAGATACTTTAAAATTGTGAATATGACATGTCATAGAAAACCTAAGAACACACAAAGAACAAAGACAAGACACAAAATGACTACACAATATGTAAGATATTGACTTACAGCTAAATGTATAGAAACAAATTGCCTAATTTACAACACAAAATAGGAAAAAATAGACAAAAGTGACATGTTTTTACCTACAATGATGTAAATAACTGATTTACATCATCTATTTGTATTGAATCAATTGATGTCTGAAAACGTTCATTAGTCACTTTTTATATTTGTACATTTTCAAACATGCCTACTAGATGCTTACTTCTTTCAGTTTTAGTGAGTCTGTTCAAACAGAAAATAACTCATTTTGGACTCTCAAAATCATTTTAAACTTATATCCTTAATCTTAGATTGTTTTAAATAATAATTTCCTCTCTCAGTGGTTGTTACATACAATATATTTCACCCAAATGTTAAATTACCAACCCTTGCGTTTCTGTGAACGAAATAAGACAAAGAAATGTGGCAGCCAGGTGTGAGAGCATACAGTAACTTCATAATCTTATTCTCCGTCTACTGAGAAATCGAGGCACACTGTTAGGATGAACAGACAGCTCCTTTGTGTTGCTTTACCAGCATCATCCATCTCCTGCTTACTCAGGAATGGATGACTAGAGTCAAGAACAGCAAAGTGAGCCTGTGTCATCTTTCACAATATGCCAAATGTACTGTGTTTGCGATGCAAGCTGAAGAGCAGAGGCAAAGATGGCTCCAAGGTCGGGCTGTTACTCTGCCCTGGTGTCTGCAACACAAGATCAGGGGCCTCATTTATAGAAAGATCTGTACAATCTGATTGTATCTTGGAGAATATGCGGGCACCATTGTGTGAATAAACCTTAATCTCACTTTCTACTCAGGATTTGATGTGTGCACATCTAAAACATACACATGTCATGCTAAAGGCCTGCAGTGTTTTGCACACAGAACACAATACTGAAAAACCAGGAAAGCCTGGATCGATTCAATTTAAGATGTTGGGGATTATTCACATATAAATAAATAACCGAGTTACTTGTCATTTATACTGTAGATGGGAGATCTGTGCACACTTGTAAATCGTATGCATACGCAATGCTAAAAACAATCAAAGTTGGGAATTAAATGGGGCCCCTGGTCCCATACTCCACTATTGAAGGGTTTCACAGGTCAGGAGTGGCCATGGAAAGGCTTTAACTGGCCTTGGCTCGAGACCAGTTAAAGGCATCTGTTGGGGTGAGAGGCTTACACTATTGAGTGAGAGAATACTGACAGTCAGACAAGAGTTTAGACTGTTAGGTGTCATTTTGTCATTAGAATTCTCACGTTTGCCTGAAATGCTTAGTCCCCTCAAGACCACGCTGTCCCCCTCGCCGGCACGTTGGAGAGTGCATGTATGGTTAGCCAAATACGTGAAACATCCTTGGGCTACAGGATGTCCTATCTGTTGGCATGTAGATATAAAAGGCAGATGAAAATGTGGGCCTGCCTTTGATAACCACAGACCAAACCACTAAGAAAAAGCCTCTGGAGAAAGTATCCCTCTTCCACTATAGCCGGCTCTTCTATATGATATCATTCCTCTATAGTTAATTATAATTGCTTGTTTTTTCTGATTAGCCAACTAAGGGTTCCCAGGTTGATCTCAATTGAAGGATTAAATCTCAAACGAACAGCTACGGTGCTGTAACCGGTACTGTGGTTAAGCCTATAGTCAGTGGTGTCAGCCTTGCCGATTACTCTGCGCTAGAATACCCGACTTTGGTGACATTGAGGCTGACCTTAGAGTCACCTCCCCCGCTGCCGCACTCTCCCTTGTCGTACCACCATTTGTTTTTCAATTTGTCCAAGAGGCCTTGCTCATTCAGTTTTAACACTGCCAGGTTAACAGCATTTCTTGAAACGATAAAACATAACTTGTAAGAAAATGAACAGGTCCGTGAGAAATCTAATATACTGTAGATAAATAGTAAATAATACCAATTCATATCAATGATTGAAGAAGGAGGGTGCACGGAAAGGACAAATTGGTTTTTCACTGGTTGGGAGTGGGGTAAGAAACTTTTTTTTTTTTTTTTAAAGAGCAAAGAAAGTGTTAAATATTCGAGAGGTGGCATGGAGGGAAAACACTGCTCAAAACTGAAGTGGGGACATTCTGTCATTGAGAGGACGAGACGACAACATCCAGCATGCAAGTTCACATTCATCACCACCGTCAGACCAGCTAGCGGTTAAGTAGCACACTAAGTAAAGCAATGGGTTTTAAAAGGTAAATTAGAAGCAATGCAATACTGCCAGAGGGCACCACAAAGACGGGGGGGGGGTTCTGAGGAAAAGGAACAAAACAAACAAGAGGGGGAGGGGTAGGGGTAGGGGGTGCACACCAACATTCAGATGGCTTTAGTAAGTGTGGCTAATATACCAATAGCACTGTCCTTAAGAGAAAGAAGAAAATAACCACAAAGATACACAAACCAGATAGAACAGAATAGAAAACGGCTGAATATGTACTACAATCGTTTGTTCTTTTAAACTTAATACTGTTTACTTAGTAATGTACTTGGAAACAAAATCCTAATTGAGCAGTGAGGAAAAAGAGTGTGTCAAAAGAGGACATCAGGGTAGATTGAATACTGTAACAACATGGAGGACATTGTTATAATATCCCACCCACCCTAATGCGGAGCCTTTGGGGGTGGCTACTCCGTAGCCCTTAGAGTCGAGGTTACCGCCCACTTTCATGGTGTCGCAGGGCTTCCGCTGCTCTATGTACTCGTTCATGGTGGACTCCAGGAGAAAGGCAAACTTCCCCTTCGACTTTCGCACGCGGGCGACCCCGTCAGGTGTCGTCTTGGCAAACACGGAGGGTTCGGCCGATTTCATGTACGACCACATCTTCTCGTAAACAGCTATTTTGGAGCGCTGCATTTTGAGGGAACAGAGAGACAAAAACAGTTGTACACTTAAAAATAAGTCCGGTAACATACTGTAAATATACAGTATGGTTTAATTACACAGTATAGTTTATATACAGTATACACAACAACAAGTTGAGTATATGGCAAATAAAACGACAACATGCAAGTTCCTGCCTAAACCACTCCCTCGAGCAGTGCCTTTCATCAAGTAAATAAAACAGTATAACTTTGGTGATGCAATAGCTTGAACTGGTGTGTTTTTCATCTTTAAGTGGTGTTAAAGCTATCCCGAAGTAAAGACGCTTCATTGATGTGCAGGATTCGGAAACACACACACACACACACACACACACACACACACACACACACACACACACACACACACACACACACACACAC
>JAOEHI010000006.1:2454198-2495318 GCA_025447815.1 Percopsis transmontana | reverse complement strand
ACACACACACACACACACACACACACACACACACACACACACACACACACACACACACACACACACACACACGACACAATTCTAGACCCTTAGCTAGTTGCCTCAATGATTTAGGCTGCACACAGGGCTGCCTCAAATGCTCTATTCAACAACTTCCCAGTAATCTACTTTGGCCAGGCCTGAGTAGAGCGTCTCCGAATTCATCTCTCAATTACACTGCTTGCCTTTGAATTCTACAAGCCACATTAAGGCATCCATTGAACACAGCAAAAGGGAATAATATATTTCTTTTATTTATTATATTTGAATATTGTATTATTGTTTATATTATGAATTCATTAATAATATTGTATAGGTTATTATCCATAATCCAGTTATGTACAGTACTGTACAGCTTAAGTCCAGGATAAAAGGTATTTAATTCCGCTGTGGGCAGACTATACACCGTGCATATTATTTGTGGGTCCTGGCTCTGAGGCTCTGCGGGCTGCCACCTGGAACAGCAGGCAGATACTGTGAGCCCTGGCTGCCCTGACACTCTGTACGGTGCTAAAAATGGCCAGTGAAAGGCTGATCGCTGGTCACCAGGGAGCTGCAGTACACAGCTGTCTACAATAGAAGGACAAATATGGAGGTTTCATTAAACTAGGTTAATGTGACCTTCTGCTAGGCTGAGAGGGAGATGAGCACTACAGAGGAAACTTCACCTTGGAAGTTTTCGTAATCCCAAATGTCTGCTGATGGACAGCCTTGGACAGGCTTTACTTTACTGGGAACTAAGAATTTGCACCTTGTCTGAGGAAATGTGCTTATGATAATAATGTTGGGGATCAAACAAATATTACAAAACCCTAATGAACATCTTCTTTGAGGGGTTTACTCATTTCCTACCTAATGCAAGCAGCAACACTTTTGATACAGCTGAGTTTAACTGTCAATTGATGACATCACAGTCTTGGAGCGCTGATTCTGTAGTGGATCATCAATTAAATCAGTGCAACCGTTTTTGAAAAGTGTGTAAAGTGGTTTTGTGTGATGAGCTCTGACATCACATTGAGCAAACATCAGGATACATTGACACACCCTGGAGGCCCTGTGGAGTGTGCAGCATTATAAAGAACTCAGCAGAATGCACAGAGATGGAGCTGATTATGGAGAGTGTTCTTGTAAACAATAGTAAATGACAATAACAGTTAATGACAGGTCTCGCTGTAGCGCGATAACAGTGTTTCCCTTCTGGGTTACATGAAAACGCGCACTTGTCAGTTAGCGGAGGCTAGCTAGCGGCAGCCGCTCTGAGAATCATTATCTCCCCTTTCAGACTGGCAGCACATTTTAATAAATTCATAGCTTACATATGACTTCAAAAAATATTCTATTTGATGTATTCAGCATACAGCACTTACTTGACTCCTCAATCAGTGCCTACTGAACATAGTGCTTACGAAACAAGTTCTACTCGGGTTATTTAGGAGAGATAAGTGGAAAAAACAAGTCAGTAATTCTGTATGACAAGCCCACACATCAGATAGGACCGCTTAGGTAATCACATTTAGACAATAGGATACACAAGTGTAGTCAAAATGAAGACCAATGTAAGCCTTCACAGCTGCACAGGCCAGTAGCAGAGGAGCAGAGCCTGTATTAAAGCTTGCTCAGGTGAGAGCCAGATAGTATAATGTGGAGCCAGATGAAATGACCACATCATTACAGATTACATCTATCTCCCTGTGGTTATGTGACACACGTTAACACGTCACCTCTTTCCCCTGTATTATTCTAAGAAGGTTTTTATAACTTCTGGGAAGTTTTTTCTACACTCAATCTCCAGTTTAATTAATTGTCTAGACTGGCTGCTCAGCAGTGACATTTGACAGAGGAAGAAAAATGTATCCTTCATTACGAAGTAATTACACACCTGTCAGTTGGTTCAGGAGTTCTCACCGCTGTTATCCTGCCAAACAATTTACGAATCAGCAAAACCACCTACCGGAACTACTTTTATCGCTGCGAATCACACTAAAAGCAAGCACATACTTTTCCACTCGACTGAGGTTGTTACTGAATAATCATTTCATATTTCATACATTTCAGAACCAGTTTTGGAGCACGCCACATCGACTGAAGTTACAAATGACCTTACTGCCCTCAAATGATGACAATGCTCTTCTCTTTGTTCTGTTTCGAGAACATCTCCTTCTGATTGAATGGCCTGAAACAGACACTGCTAATGCTTGGTTGTGTCATTCTCAAGTGAACTTTTTCGTCCAGAAATCATTAGAAAACATTTCTCAGCCTTTCCCTCTTCAGTTACTGTACATCTTCAGTTTTCATCTTTAGCCAACCATAAGGGAGCTGATTACGGTTATATTTCATTGTGTTTAGATTATATATTTCTAATAGAAATATATCATATATAGATATATAATATATCCTCTAATTTAGAAAGTACCGATTTAGAATTCATTTTTGGTTTTACTCATTTCCTTTATGGGATGGCTATTACTGTTTCAGAGACAGATCTCGGCTGGTCATATACCCTGTTAGATGAAGCACAGACTAATTTAGTTTATTGTTTTCCATTTTTACCTGGGATCTTAAATGGATTTCATTTCCTGCTCCTGCTGGACTTTTAGCAGACATGTTCTGCTTTCAAAGAATATATATACTGTATATATATATACACAGTATATCCTTATAGAGCTGTAGAATTACTCATAGTTAGCTAGGATACTCACCCTAAAGAACTCTTTGGTCGAGCCTGAGTCTAAAGTCCCGTATGCAATCTCCGTCTGCTTGGCAAGGTCTTCTGCACTCTCTATAGGAGACACCATCCTCTCCACGGTGAGGAAGGCCGCCAGGTTGGCCGTGTAGGAGGAGATGATGATGAGGGTGAAAAACCACCACACTCCTCCGACAATCCGTCCCGACAGAGACCTGAAACAGTTGGCAAACACGACAGACCCGAGAGACATGAGAGCGGGGTGCTCCAGCCAACGCACTAGCTCTGTCGCTGCATCACCGAACCGCCCTTCAGATCAGCTCAACAGCTCTGTCTACACTTGAGACTAGAAACAAATGTTAAACCTCACTGCATGAACTCTGTTTTATAAGGCTTGTACGAAACAAGGCAAACTATCTTCTTAGGGGAAGAAATTCTTCATTGGCTAATCTCACCCACTGGCACGCAATTATCAGAAACCCAGTGAAGCTTTGAATATATCAAATATGACATCATAACATCTCATTTGCACACACCTGGATCAAGCCTGGAAGTCAAATTTAGTAAATATCACATTTCGGTGCAATTTCGGTGCAAAAAACAACCGGTGTCTAGGGTAGGCCATTGTGCTGCGATAAGTGCCATCACATATCTGACTACTACTGGCTACTGACAGAGGTTTATTTTGCAGGGGCTCCATCATTCTTGTCCAGCAAACGAGGGCTGATATCTGCTCTATGCCAGTGCAGCCTTTTGCCTAGTCAGCTGATAATGCGGACATTAGACTTACTGAAAAGTGATTATCATCGGCTTGAAACTGCAAGCCAAGAGAAACTCCTTAATAAAAACGCAGTCATGGATTCCTCCGATGCTGTGCCGCAGCCCTTTGGATTAATTGATTACATCACTTCAATATTCACTGGAATGGCTGGATTTATGGAAAAAAACGTTTTATACTAGACGAGTATACAAGTGTACAGTACACTTAAGAATTACTGTATGCTTTTAACTGAAAATGCTTTACACAGGCCTAGTTACAGACAGTCTAGAGTTCAGACAGTCTTGGTAATAAACTAGCTAACTTTAGCATGAGCAATAAATCAATTATTATATCTGAATAATTTAAATAACAGTAGGAGGTGTCCTGCCTGCTTATAGAATTACAACACAATCACAAAAAAATTAACTAATACTCACAATAACTACAAAACCTTTGTCTTTACTAAAAGTCCAAAAGTGTTCTCCCCCATTCCAATCACACACACACACACACACACACACACACACACACACACACACACACTTCTGTCCACTTACACAGACTTCTGTCCAAATGTACGAGCTCTAAAAACAAATGTATCAAATGTAAATGATTTAGACAAGAGAGAGAATGAACCCTCGGTGGCTCAAGTGCCCCAAGACTGTCACGTTCCATTTTATTCAGGCCAGGGGGAGTATAATGGGTCATACGTCTCTGTCAGACAGACACTCCCTGCTGCTTCACTCCACTTCATGCAGACAACAAACACTGCATAACTATCAGTTAAACCATCCATTTGATGCTTGTAAGAATCTGAATGCATTTGATATTTTATCAAATGAGCTTATTATTTGTTGAACTTGAAGGAGAATATGTTACCACATCAACAGTAGGAACATTGCAGTTGTCATAAGTAAACATTTTAATAAACAACTGTTTTTGTAACCTAACTCAATGTTATGCTACTCTATGACAACTGGTCGAAAGTGTGCAGTGGTTTTCTATATTTATGATGACATAAGCCTATGTGTCAGACATGACAGAGTATACAGACATGACAGAGTATACAGACATGGCAGAGTACTGTATACAGCGTAATAGTATTTAGTTTCCTGTCAGCGCTTGACTGTTATAGATACCATATTTCTAAACAACAGTGTTGTTTTTTGTTTTGTTTTCATAAGCGATAGCAAATTCTCTTTCCTTGACGGCAGCAGTATTCTCTAACTGAGCTTTCGTGGCTTCTTGGCCATTTATTCCCTTGAGCAAAAACATTAGATACGTTGGGACCTCATTCCTAAATAGATTACTCTGCTTAATTTAGACACATAACACCACCTAGGCTAGAATACAATCTCAATCATTATTCTTTGAGAAGTAAAACTACACGGTAAAACCGATGTAGCAAGTGATGTTTTGTACTATCAAGCCAACATATATTTTTTATCCCTATCAAAGCATTCAAATTCAATTATTTAAACCTTTTAAACCCCGTTTAAGTTTACAACAGACCTCTGGTAGGACTTGCCGTTATTGCTCTTGACCCAGTCGCACTACGATCAACCACTGTCTAAAATAGTCCTTGGAGAAGAAATGAAGGGCATCCAATAAAGAGATAGACGAATGAAGGGAGGAGACATGCTGATGGCATGACGTGCTTTACATGACGTGTGCTAGCAGCTACGCTGCTTTAGCCGGTGGGGAAAGCATGGCGGTGTTTTCCACAGTGAATACATTATATGCACCAAGGTGATGACCGTAAAATGGGACATGCAGCAAAAACACGGTAGCCCTCCAAGAGTCACAGTGAACGCTAGCTATTTACACACGTGATGACCCCTGTGCATTTTACAGCCCTCAGCATGGTGGACATGAGTTATTTTGTGGATGTGAGGCATCACTGCTTGCATGCAGCCCGGGATCTACACAATGTAGGCCAGGACTAAGATAGTGGGCCAGTGGAGAAAATGTGCTGAAGATGGGATGGAGTGGAGTGTGTGAGGGGAGGGTGGGGGTGAGTGGGCAACAGAAAAACTCAAAATAACATATATGCACCATGGCAGGATGGAGACACATCTGACTATAAAATGCAGAGAGAGAGAGAGACGGTGAGGGGACGTAGAAATGAACACGACAAACCAACCTTGGCGAGATATCGCATCCTTGCTGCATGAAGGCGCCCAGGGAGAACCACAGGCTATTAAAAATCCCAAAGTCGTTGGGAGGGTCGGGGGGGCTCTGGGGGTCTTTGGCCTCGTCATTCTCGTCCAGGTGCCACTCATAGGGGCTGAATCGGCTCACCAGGAAGAGCACCACGCTCACGCCGATATAGGCGAACACTATGCACATCCAGATCTCATAGGCCAGCGGGTCCAGGAAGGAAAACACGCCGGGCTTGGACTTTTGGGGCTTCTTTATCATAATAGAGATGCCCAGGCTCATAAAGGGCTTAGAGAAGTCTATCACTTCTTCCCGCACCAATGTAATAGTCAGAGGAGCCACGGCTATGTCAGCTCTCTGTGAAAATGGGAACAGGCACACTACGAGTTAGTCCGCAAATAAATGGAAGCATGAAGACGTCAACAAAGCCCTAGCTAAACATCAAATTTTGGTACGCTCATGGGAATATTGCTGTCACATACGTCAACCCACTGGCTGTTTACAAGGTGGAGCACTGTGGAGGATACAGCATATAAAACGGATGTTGGCCGTGATCATTCTAACCTGGAAATTTGTCTAAAATGTAAACTCCTGGAAGGAACAGAGGGGGTCGAATGAGATAGTTACTTGGAACACACTGAATGGCAGAGCGGCGATAGTGAGACGCTGCCATCGGAAAATGAGTCACTCAGCAATTGTTACGGTTCTTTGTCTTTGTCTTAATCCCAATCTCCTCCATGAATCACGCGGTAGGTTGGGCGGGAAGAGGTGTTGGGGCTTATGCAAACAGGCATGACTCAGCCTGCTAGGTTCACCTTCATCAGAGACTCTTCGGAGAGCCCTAGCATCTGTTAGCATCTTAGCACCACAGAGACGTGTGCTGTCGTAACCTTTAGGGTAAGAGTGCTAACTGGACCCCGCATTGATTTCAATATATGTAAATATAAAACCAACAGATAGAATGAGCTTGGTTTAGGATACTTTAGTGCATCAGCCGAACGCAGCTTGCTATTACTCGTTATTATTATCTACCAGCTTATTTACATGTGAATAGTGTATTGATACACACAGATGAATGGCCTTGTAGGGCTTGTAATACTCATGTCAGCTACTGTAGCTACTATACATATTTATGCATATTATTATTAATATTTCTTCATAAATTACCACTAAAATGCAAATACTGCTGTTGAGCAGAGTGGCCTGTAAAAAATGACATCAATACAAAACATACAGGTGTCAGTTAAAACCATGTTTTAGCTTCTAGTCTGCTGTTATCTAAGCTGTTGCCTAAGCTAAAGAACTGAAAGTACTGCAGGTTTCATGTTCATGCAGGTGGGAATCATATGGTTAAATACAGATCCTCACAATACTGTACAAGAGTGTTATTTTTCTATTACTATATCGACAGTTATTCTAGCTTCAAGGCCAATGAATTAAGTCTGAGGGGAATTAGAACTGACTTGCAAAGGCCAGCCAACCTCCCTATGTTGGCAGCAAAGGCCAGCATACACTTACCCCGTATACCAGTTCACCCACCATCCCGTTCCACGTCTTGGTCTCTGGGTCTCTGGCACCGTACTTTCCGTCCGCGACTATGGACAGTTTATATCTTATCCCCACATGCTTCGCAATTTCAGAAGCTAAATCGACACAGTAGCCTTCGTATCTCTCATTACCCTCCATCTGCATATGGTTTCTCTTGTACATCACATATGGAGCCTCCTGTCAATCAGACACAGTGTTGAGAGCACAGCCAGCATAGGACATCCACAGTGGACAGACCTCTAGGGTCACAACGAGACCTCCGCTGGATGCATGCACACATGCCTTGGTGACAAACACACAAATGAGGCAAACGGACAAACAGAACGTGGCGGCTGGCAATCGCTACACAGGGTCGCAGCAGGCATGGTGTCATGGTTTCACAGCCAAATGCAGCGCACGGGCGAGGCTAAGGGGCTAGTGGGAGCAGCTAAGCAGATGATGGGTAAAAAGAGGGGGCGCGGGGTGGCCCTCATGCTAACCTACTGCCAGGTCATACTCTGTGGGTAAAGGTAATGGATAATGGGTTGCATTTTGCTTTACATCAGCAGAGAGGGAGAGGCAAACTGAATAGGGCATTTTCCTGTTCAAGAAGTAAATATCAGTGACTGCAAAGGGGTTAGAGCCTACTTGACTTCACCGTCAGCAAATACTTTAATATGCAGAATTATCCTAGTATGCACTGATTTATATCTTCAATTAAATACTCTAGTTTGACACTGGCAACCAAGAAGGGCCCGAGTTATTCATACTTGGTTTTAACTTAAAAATAGTCAAAATATTAGAAAGATATATCATATTCATGATCTCTGTTACACTAATAATATGGAAATGTATTTACGACAGCTATCAGATAGGAATCAAAATTCATATCTGTTTTTTTTTTGTTTGTTTTTTTACATATTCCAAGATTTCAAGTACATGATGATGTTGCTTCCAAATGTCTAAAATCGAGGTTGGAATTTGCTTTAAGACATAATGTAATTTTGTAATTCCTGCCCCAAATAAATATTGTAATATAATGTGTGTATAGATTACCAGTACGTCCAAGTATCTACAAATTGTAATTGTTAATCAAGTAATTGTCTCTGTTAGCATTGCAGTGATACTGAAACTACAATTTATCTACCCTAGCATTAACTTTAATATTTCTAAATATGTAAATGGTGAATTTCTTGGAATGGGAGTGTATGACTTTTACATTCTGAATTTGCATAATATGAACACATAATAGGCAAAGTCAGAAAGAAGGCCAGGCCATGGCCTTAAATGTAAGATAAGGCGTACCTTATTTTACATTTAAAAATGACCAATGATTACTAACTAACCTGCTACTAGCTTTCTTAGCAGTTACACACAAGTCTATATCTAACCTTAAGTCTAGACCATAATGTAACGATTACAATGGATGCAAGAGGAACCTTGCAGAGCTATCATTCAGAACTATCCTTTTCAGGAAGAACCTGAGATAGAGTTGAATATAAATAAATAAAAAAAAACGTTTGCAGCATTCAGTTGTTCAAACCAATGAAAGACAAATTATCATAGACTTAGCCTCTCTCCCTCATGTCACTGACAGTTTACTTAATGAGAGGGAAACTGATTGTTACTTACGTATGTACTGAATGTGAATAAGACGCTGTCTATTCTCTACAGTTATCATTACCAAAGCCGTTATTGTGATGTCACTGCTACGACAGGCCACCGTAATATAGAAACTCAAAATGCTTTGACACCCACACGGATACAGTTGAAACACTCTTTGTGCATCGACTGTTTCAACATGTAGTGAGTGGATGGAAAGCAACTCAAAATAACAATTCTACCCTCCCAGGACAGAATGCAACAATGGACACCTTGACCTTGAGTGGCAGAAATTTTGGGTGGAACATTGAAAACCTGCTTGAAAAGTGTACCATAATAGTAGTGACCACAATTGTTCGGTTTTCCACAGAAGAGGTTTCGTTGGTGACCGGCTGGTCCATTACATATACAAATTTTTCGTACTCATTCCAGTAGCCGATCTGAAAGGGACACAAAGGTTGGCGGTTATTTACAAGAAGCAGAGCTACATTATTACAGTAGAGCCTCCAAGTACGTACGAGTTGGAAGGCTCTATCCGTACAGATGAAGACAGCGTCCGCCCTGGCTAATGAAGGACATTAACAGCTTGAAGTGGCAGTTCTCACCTCACCTGTCCTACACTTTGTGGAGGCGTGTTCTATTCCTAGCTAGTCTCCTTCGCCATTGTTCTCTTACATAACATAAAGCAGCACCTACGCAGAACAAGCATAATAAAGCATAATAATACTGATACTGGGAAAACTTAAGAATATAAATGCACTCTGCTTGTGCTTCATCCCTGGCTCCACTTGATCATACTATGACAGTGGAAACCGACACCTTTTTTGTGTCTACATTAAATTGGACGTCTTATGAGTTTTCTTTGTCTCTAATGAGCTCAGCCGAGGAGAATTGGATGTCCCCTGACTGCCCATGCTCCAAGTCACCATACTCACTCTGTTGTCACTGCAGATCGCCTCACGGATGTGTGGGTTGTTGTACAAGGCTTTGTGAGCTGAGCTACATGGACAGTATGGGGCCACTTTCCTTTTGAGTGTCAGCTTTTGTGGGGTCCTTGTCAGGGTTCAGGGTCATTGTGCTACCATGGTGTCAGTGTTGTGTGCGTGCATGCGTGTGTGTGTGGGTGTGTGTGTGTGTGTGTGTGTGTGTGTGTGTGCTTCCCACTGACTCTGTCTCTGTCTGTTGGTCTGTCCCCTTAAGCCCAGTAGCAATGGTCAGAACCCTGTATGTGGAGCTACATTAATGCTGTAGGTACAAGTCAGGGTGGTTAGGCTGTTGACGCCACAGTTCAGTGAGAAACACATCCAAGCATTTCACTTGTCAGTTACTTTCTCCACATTGTGCAAATATCAATATCAAATGCTTATCATGTGAACCATGGGTTCCATTAAATCCAATGCGATACAGCCCCTACTCACCCTCCTGGGGCCTACTGACTTCATCTCGTAGACTTCGATCGTGTAGTTGGATCTGCGACCAAATGTGTCAAATTGGATGTTCCCAGTCATGCCCTGCACTTGGACCTGCCAGACACAAACACAGTTCCCATTTTCCACGTTTGCTTATGGACTGCATTGAACACTCCTTGCTGACACTTTGAAGCCCATAAAGACAAGACTGTTGCATTAAATGATCATTATGAGCTAAATATAGATTATACAGTGTTATATGGAATGAAAAAATTACAGCGACGTCTGTTTAGACTGGAGCACTAGAAGCCTTGCATTTACCAAGATCACAGTTTACATTCATCATGCAGCTACGCAAAAATCACTGTGTTATTTGTTACCAATAGTTTCGTTAACAAAAGGTGTCAAAATGCTATCTGTGGGGGCTTTGACAGTTTGGTGGCATGGAAAATGATGGAATGGAAATGACTGAATAAAAAAAAGGTAGAAAATAGTGTCTCTCAGGTTTTTTGTGCTTGTCATCTAGTCATTACTAGGGCTGGGTATTGGCAAGGACCTCACGATACGATACATATCACGTTACAAGGGTCACGATACGATTATATCACGATACATTGCGATACAATACCTATTGCGATATATTGCGATATTCCACAGTTCACTGAAAATGTAAAAGGAGAGCTGAAATACGACACATCGGCTTTGTATTTTTAAGGAGCTGCTGTAATTTTGTCAGCTGCGTCTGTCAGGTTGCATCCAAATTTCACTCGACCAGAATTATTATTATTTTTTATTTTTTTATTTAAAGAATCTATTTGGAAAATCGATGTAGTATATCACGAAAATAAATTTCGCGATATATTGCTCTATCGATTTTTTAGCACAGCCCTAGTCATTACCATTTTTTCTTTTCAAACACCAGTGTATATCAAGGTCTCTTGCCCAAGAAGCTTGAATGTTTAGAATAATAAAGTATTTAGAACATTCCATAACAGTTAAAGTTTCCAATGACTTAAAAAAGAATGTGTATTGGGTATGATGACGGGACTAAAAAATGAACAATAAACTGAATAAACAGATGCTGAGAGCGCTTTGCAAGGCCCCTGGTCCTACCATTTTGAGAGCTCTCTCTATGTCAATGCCTTGGCTCCAGGGTACAGCCGGGTTGGCCAGGCAGTCTCCGGCACTTCCCCTGCGAGACACATCCACTCGCTGGCGCCGCAGGTATCGAAAGGCCTCCACAATCACCAGGATGGCATCATGGGTCAGTGCTGACGTATACTGAGGACCGGGTCACAAAGCAGTCACGCGTAGCTAAATGTTTGACACCGCGGCGCATTGCCATCACAACATATTCTTGGAAAAAGTGTAGTTGAAGAAATATTGAGCGAAAGTAAAAAAGTGCTACTGATGTGAAAGACGTATACAAAGGTAGGGTGTCTGCAGTTGTGTAAAATGAAAAAACAGGCTGTACAAGTTGTATTTTACAAGTGACAAGCAGCTGACAGCTAGTGGTTTGAGCAAGCCTGACGATGGCACTTCTAATTTCAAAAAGGTGAGAAAAGAAAGCTGTCTTCTGGTGAAACTCTATCTTTGAAGAAATTGGATAGAAAGGGATCTTTGAACATGAAATAAAATGCAGGAGCAAGAGTGACAGCTTTGCCTTGCTGACCTTCAGTGGAGTGTTTTTGGCCTCTGGAAATTCTCTTTCATCAAGCCGTTCCCAGCGCTGCAGGAATTGCTGGACAATTGGGCTTTCTGGGTTGATGATCTGGAAGCCTGTAATGTTGGCTCCGCCTGCGAAAACCTTGTCCAAGCTCACGTTGGAAAAACCCTGGGAGGAAAGAGCACAAGTGGTTGAAGGTACTGCATGCTACCTTATTAGTCGAGCACTGAATTAGTAACAGGAAATGTGGCCTAAATTATGAATTATATGCAGGGTTATATTAAATACATCAGGTGGATCTCAGGGACGTTGCTAATACCCAATTTGTCATTTTCTCTAAAGGACTCTTAAAGGTCCTGTAAACCCACACAGGTGTTTTGAGTTATTCTGGCTAACTAGACCTCTTCACAGGTTGGAGATGGGCGGAGCTATGATGTGTGTGTGTGTGTGTGTGTGTTTGAGAGAAGCGATAAGCTGTTAGACTATGATGCTATGATGCTGAGCAAGCAAGCTGCATACACCCCAATCAACGAACCAGTCAGGGAGATCCTGAGGAGAACTTACAACACCCATCTGGCCTTTACAGTAAAGGCATTGTGTTGTATTGGGATGCAATGTAATGCAGCATAGCGGAAATCTGCATTATGATTTGTGGCATTGTATTGCATTGCACTGCATTAAGTTGCTTTGGTTTGCTAAATATAGGTTTAGAACTTGCTGTTGTGGCACTTATAGCACTGTTGATTTACACACTGTGTTGTGTTCGGGTTTTCATAGATTTTACCAGGTTGGCCAGGATGTAGTGGTATCCTCTGCTGTTTTTTCCAAGGACAACCACCTTTAAGACAGAGGGAGGAAGACAGACGTCACATTAAAACAAGCTTCTGCATGAACAGAGAACCAACTGTTTCATGATCACCAAGCAGGATTTTCTCCTACGGCGCACCAATGCACAAAACATACCGCACCCCATCTGGCGCGTATAAATGTGGATTTTAGTACAAACAGAGCCCACCATTTAATTGTCATCCTTTGGAGAATATGGGGCCCTATTTTAATGATTTAAGTGCACAGTCTAAAGCGCACATGGAGCAAGTGCATTTAGGGCGTGTCCAAATCCACTTTTGCTAGTTTAACGGTTGAAAAAATGCTCGCAGTGCCCGGCATAGGGTTCAAAAGGGTTGTACTTTTGGTGCCTTCAAATGGGGTCGTGTTTACCGTCTTCGCGAGAAGAGTCCATATGAATGCCCCCCTCTTGTGATATCTACGACTGCATAAGTGGAAAAGTTCACGAGTTGTGAACTTTTCTGAAAACTATTGTTTTCAGAAATGGCGGAGGCCATACAATAAATTCCACTGGAATGTAAGTTCGTTTTGCACCCGCCTATGTAGGCGCATATTACTATCTTGATAATGCACACCTAAAATAACTTTTTTTAATAATAAGGTTATTGTTGGTCAATCGCTTTCCACTGCCTCAAGATAGCAATGCGCCAACAATGCGCCTGCCACACCTCATTTTAATGCACGCCCATCTGCTATTTAAACAACAAGGGCGCTGGACGGTAAAATGACAACTGTGTCGGTCTGAAACTAGCAAAGACACTTGCGTCACGCTTGCCGCTGCTTTGCGCTGGGTGTAAGATAGGGCCCTTAGTGTGCATGAGCGAGAGAGAGAGAGAGAAACAGAGAGAGGGTGAATCTGTAAGGCCATAGGGGTGACTTTGCGTGTGTGTGTTTGATTCTCCCAGTATGTGTGAGAATAAAGAGAGTCTGATGACAGTGCTTGTTCCTTCCCATTAACTTCAACATGTAAAATAAGGTCAGGGCTGAGGCAAACTTCTCTTTCAGCAGCTGCTCTACAGCATGGCCCTATCAAACGAGACTCACCTGGCTGCAATTTAAGCTTAGACTGTTACAAAAAATAAAATCAACAGCAATCCATCCATCAATCTTTAGCCATATCTTTCTGTTTAGGGTCACATGGGGTGGGAGCCTATCCCAAACTAGTAACCTCTCTCGTTCTCGCTCTCTCTCTCTATCTCTCTCTCTATCTCTCTCTCTATCTCTCTCTCTATCTCTCTCTCCGTGTGAGGCAGAAATTCTTGGGGACGGGTTTCCAGAAGATACTGCCATGTGGGGGTGGAGATTTTCTTTCTTTCTTTCTTTTCTCGAACTCCCCCACAGTTTTGTTAAGTACTTTCCGACGCTATGACTATTGAAATAGCAAAGGTCCAGAGAGATATTTTAAGCTCCCCCTAGGTGTTTTTACCAGTGTTACCATATAATTGAAGCAAGGGCATGCATTGTTGTGGTGCTTGGTGTGTTTACATTTCCATAATATTCCTCCACCATAGCCCTTCTAGAGGTCACCGGCAGTTATCTAGCATGCCATAATAACACTTCCCTAGTTAGAGAATGTTATCTCTGAAATCTGTCCGATATGCACACCTGTCCTTCACATTCCTTTGCCTAGTTGTACTTCAATATCTTTCACTTGTCTCTTGGGAGAAAATGTCCTTGATCCCCCGCAGTTTGTCCTCCAGCCCATGTTTATATCTTCAGAGCAATTCCAGCAATAAATCCCATTACTTTCCCCGGATATGCTGAAGGATCGCCTTGTGCTTGACATTCAATACGTGAGAACATACGTAGCACTGCTCCTCTTAAAGTAAATTCCGTCTTCAAATCATTTAAGTTAATTAACAAACAAAACCCATTCTTTTTTTTTTTGCATGCACAGCAAGTACCTATAGGCAGTATTTCCCTGGTTATAATTTCTAATAAAGAGCCAGTTCCACCTTTTTGTACAGAGTAACTTTAGATAGTGTACCTGTGGATATACGAATTATCTGTGGTTTTGGAGATACACCAAGCATGCCCACGCAGACCAACGTTTTTGCTGTAATAAGGCCTGTGAGCATCACAAATATTTTTAGGATCTGGATGCTCTAGTTTCACAGTCGCATGGGACTATTTCTTTCAGTCAGTGGCCAGATCCAATGGGAAGAAAGGCTTTACTGTCACCAACGCACCGGTGTGGTTACAGGACTACAAGAAATGACGAATGAGCATGAAGAGAGACCTGACTGCACCCCACGAGTAAGAACAGAGCTCCAGCCCCTATGATATTGATCAACTGCTGCCTTTTTAATGACCATTGAATGGAAATTATAGTCTGGGTGCCATTACACACTGTTGTCCCCAATGAATGTTCCCAACATAAATCAGGCACCTGTTATTAGTCCCACTGATGTGTAATTATTCAGGCTATAATCAATTAAGATACAATTAAATACAAGGAGGCTTGTTGATGCTGCCTAACCGGGAGGCGAACAGAAGGAGTGGTTAAACCTTCTACCCAGATACAGAATATTTTTATGTTTGTGTTTCGGTCGATGCTGGCAAAGGGCTATTTGCATTGAAGTTGTGTGCCAGAGACAAAAAATTGGCTGTAACTACCTCCTGCCTGAAAATAAAAGAGTATTTCATTTTGTCAGTGTTGCTGTACCAGCAAAAGCAAAAAGCCTTTGATTACAGAGTTTAGCCTGCAAAGTAGAACCTTGCTGTTTAATGAGAAAAACCAAAAGCCATTCTCCCCCATTTGGCTGGTAAGGTGCCACAGGCAACATTTTTGGTCTTTTAAATGTCCACCAGCATGAGTAGTTGTCTTAGGAAGGTTGTCCCTCCTGTCTGTGTGGACTAGCAAGGCTCTTGGCACTGGGGGCTGAGTTGTGCGTGGCACCAAGACCATTAGACGGAGTCCCTAGCCAGAATCTATTCTGCTTGAGAGGGCTGCAGCCACAGGCCTGTGCAGTACTGGATGTGTGCCCAAGTTCCTTTAGGACGATTTGATTGCTTTCCCATTGATGGAGGCTTCTGTTTGTTACAATGATTTGTTATCTGCCTCCTTCTGAATTAGTACTGGCGACGGCGTCCTACGGTTGATAACCGCCCTGTTTTCCTATTTATCTGAATATACCAAAGGCAGAATTTGATGAGAAATCAATCTGAAAATGATCAGCCTGAACCTTGAATTTAAACAGAGCCTTAAAGTATTATGTCAAACATAAGAGGCACTCGGTGTGCTACTGTGTGCTAAAAGAAAACCCACAACAACAATTGATTCCTGGGAAATGCTAACACCCAGGTGTCATTTCAGCCCAAAGAAACCTCTTATTTTACTATTACACTATGGGGTGGAATTCCAGTGCTCCACTGGGAACACAGACCTTCTCTAATTTCATCCCCACCATTGCACTCCTCTTTGACTGATATCCCATAAGCCTTAATTCTTGCCTGCCCCCCCGCTCCCGCCCCTCTGTCTCGATGAATTCACTGGGCTGTCTGTCCAGAGCAATTGGCAAACAGGTCCTATGGAGAGAATTACAGTGCACACTGCGTCTATTATTGATGAGATGCCTTTGGAAAGGAGGTTGTGTGCATCGCGCTTGTCTTTTCCTAGGCCCACGCATCTTAGTGTTCTGTTGTGTTCTCCGCTGTGGGGAGGGCAGGGGACAGTCTCACAGCATACAAACCAACAAATGAAAGCTAACCCTAACCCTAACTACATGGCTTACAGAACCAACAAATCAACTAAATCAATGAATACATAATAATATAGGTATAAATACAGTAAAGGTGTGAGTAAATAACCTATAGGTATAATAAATGTGGCGCACAAGAATATTAAAACATGATTGTCCAGACCTAAAGAAAAACTCTTCACACTGTTCTCTAGGAATCCTATTGAAAATGGCTGTTTTCTGTGTTGCTTTAGAGAGAGATCTCCCCCCAGGCTGGGAGGAGAGGCTATTTATAGTAGGATCATTGTTGTTTCTGCTATGGCACAGTATGTCCTACTTAAACTACAATAATATTAGAGCAAGTGTTGACTTCACACCAAATACATATATATATATATACTGTATATATTCAAATGGGGGTCTAAACCCATCCCAAGGGGTCGCAAGATGCTTTTAGGGGTATTGAGATTATGTCGAGGAATTTCAAATAATCTTTTTATCAGTGTCATATATATTGATAATAAAAAATATTTTGATTATGATCAATTCTGCATATTTTATTTCCAGTGGTTTATGGTTTAGCGTACTATTTTAAGGTGACTAAATTTGTGCAGCTACAGTTCATAGCTTTACGAATCTCAAACTATGAACAACTTCTTTTCAGCGGACGATTCGCATGGGTCAAAACGTTTCTCTAAAGACCCCGTAGACGACCTCACTTATGACTGGATGACTAAAAACATCCCCCTCATCAACGAATATCAACGAGAAGGACACAGACAATACACCTCTCTTAGGCAATGAACATATTTTGGAGGCTTTACGAAGAGGAACTCTCCCAGCGGTATGAGCAACAGGGAGGACAGACCTGCACTAAAGGTCAGAGTGTCCTCAGGCCAGACATAATGAAGGATCATTATGTAGGGGGCACGGCCCTTACACACACCTCAGCAGAGGACAGGAGGTTAGGAGTTGCTTTTGATTAACGGTTCGATTGTGCACGCATGCCCATGCACGCACAACCTCTCTCTCTCACACACACACACACATATACCGTGATATAAGTCCATGCCAAAAAGCTTAAGGCTTTCCGTAAAAGATTGTGTATTGCAGTTTATTGGCTTCCAGTGTAATTGCAAGGACCCAATAGAAGGGCGCTGTAAACACTTTATTGGTCGGTTTGAAATGGATAGCATGTGTCTGTTAGCCCTTGCTTGAAGGAAACATAACAAACATCCAGTTAGAAAATATTGACATCATTTTCAATTGCAAATGACTGCATGACTGAAAACCTCAAGCAAATCAATTCAGTTTAAAACGTCACAAAATTAAGTTAGCCGTCTCGGCTATTTATGTAAACTTTTAATTTAATGAGAAATGTCCTCAATGCAACACCATTTTCTAACATTCACACATTCCTTAATAAAGGTACATTCACCATGCACAAAACACATCTGCATTAAGACTGGAAAACCACAAGGCTCAGAGGGCTTGTTTTTCTAATAGGCTAGATTAAGCCTAGGTGACCTCAATCAATGTTAGAGTAACAACAACAATTCCTAATTGAATTCACCTGTTCCCCATGCACCCTATTTGAACAATGTCCTCCAAATGTGATGCATTGGACCTGAGGCAATTATAATGCAAAAGGGCCTGGAGTAACAGAAAGAAAGAAAAACAGCGCCAGGGAAGCTCGTCTGTTTACAGAGAGGTTGTAAAAAAAAGTTTTGACCACGCCAAGCTGCGAGGAACAGCCAGAAAGTTCTTAAGAATAATGAGTTTTCTTATTAAAAGACCAAATGAAGCCACGTATTATCCGCATGGGGGCAGTTTTACTGTGCTGGCGTGATACCTGCTCCAGGATGGAGTTGATCCTGTCCACCTCACAGTCGATAAGGAAGCGCTTCTCCTGCCGGCGATCCATCTCCTCCATGATGCGCCTGTACTCCACAGGGTCCACAATGTTTCCCACCGAGCGGGCTGTCACCTGCCAGTTATTGGCCACAGCAGACTCCATGATGGCCTGGAGAATGGCAAAACCTAGGGAGAGGAGGGAAATGTGTCATGGGCAATGGTTTGCTTTAGTGCTTTTTACTAAGAGGACAAGAAGACAAAGTAAGAGGTGGAAAATAAACATAGAAATCGTGTACTATGTAATAGAATTGGTTCTTCAACCTAACTTGGTAAAGTTACATGGTTGCCTAGACTTGGTAATAAAATAAAATTGTTTTGCTCTCTCTCTTTTCTTTCCCCATTCTTATAAGCCCTGCTGGAGACATATTTGCTGTTTAAAAAATTTGATACGGGATAGGCCTACTACAAAGAAAACCAATTTCTTTAAATTACCAGTATGATTGGAACATATATCTGAGTGTTCGACTTGGCTGGCTTGAATTACAGAAATAGAATCTCTTTTGGATAATTATCATTAAACCAAATTAAGCACATACATACAGCAATGGGAAAAAGAAATCAAAACTATTTTAGTTGTGTACTAATTATGCATTCTAATGTAAATCTTACTTCTTAAGAAGAATAGAGAGTGATATAAGACCAAATGTAAGAGAGTTCCAGAACACTGATGAAAGGACATTAATGAAGTTTAATTATGTCAACAAGAAACTTTGCAGTTTTGACAAGTGAAACAGGAATTTATTTTAAAACCAAAACTTTCCATAATGTATGGGAACAAACCTAAACTTTTAACATCCAAATAACTTGTGCATCCCAGCCTTTAAAAAGCAGCGTATGTTAGGTCTGCTACAGCTATCTAGCTGTAGCAGACCTCTTTCCTCTGTCTGTGTTTGATTGCAGGAGTGAGTCTGGTGTGCCCATTTACCTCAATCATTGCTGCTTTATATACCCGGTCAACCTTCCACTCGGCGTCAGAACATAGTCAAGACAACCACAGTTGGTCTAGTGAATGACCCAGCCTGTTACCTGTCTCCACGTTTGTATTTTGCCTGTCCTGACCCGTCTTCTCCTTGTGCGTTAGTTCTATGGAAACTTCTGCTGCTGCCTCCCTCCGGCCATCCACAAGACCTGCTCACTACCATTGGACTTAGCTGCTTCCTGGACATCCTACGTAACCACTCCGCCTCAGAACCTCTGGATCTGTTTTGCCCATCAGAGAACCTGGACTTGTTTTCTTTCTGGAACCTCGAACTAGTACTCTGCATTAAACCTGTTAAACCCTCTGAGTCTCTGCCTGCATTTGTGTTCAATTCCAGTCTGACACACAACAGCGTAGTGACGAAACACATGGATAAAGAATGCGGTGACCCTTTAAAGGGCAACAGCTGTATCGAACAATGTTATTTAATAGCACAATAGCAGTATCGATAACACAGTGAATAGTGCACGGCCCTCCAGTTAAATATTAACCACCAACCACTTTATGGATTGACAACATTAATCACTCATTAGCATATTTCCATTATATGCAGAGGCCAGAACAAAAGATGGGCGCAGGGCTTGTGTTAATGCACAGTAGCCGGAACTCATTATGTAGTAGGTCATAATCGGTAGCAAAAATAGGGCTGTTATATAGCCTTATTTCTACGGCCTTGTGAGGGCCAACCAGCTGTAGCTGAGCAGACTCATTGAACAGAAACAACATTGCACACACGGTGCTATCCCTGCCTCTTATGGCTGAGGCTAAACTTGCTGATTCAATAAAAAAAGATGAATATTATTACTGATGCTGAATGAGCCAGTGCAGATTCTGTTCTAATGTAAATACCGGCTGCAATGAGGCCTGTCTGCTTCCACCTGCGTCCTGTAGCATGGCAAGCTCCACTGCCTTAATCCTCGACGTGCTGTCAGCTTGGTGCCTCGAAGTGCAACAAGGTCGAGCCGCCTTGAGCCGCCGTGAGTTCTTATGCTGACATATCCTTTCCCATCTTTTAGTGAAAATTAAGAATTGAATAATTTATTATTAGAGTGAGTTGGTTAGACAGACATCGTTACCCCCCCCCCGACATGAACTAACCACCATCACAGGCTTCTACAACGTTATCAACTAACGGTTTCTTTGCTATTCTAGGCAGCCGCTATGGCCAGTTCTCCCTAAGAGAGCATCTAGGCCCTGTGTCATGTGGGCCTTTAACAATGCGGCTATCCTCTCTCCATCCCTGCATTAGTGACCTTCAGGTAGGAGTGCTCCGCAAATGGCAGTCAAATCAGGTATGGCCTTTAAAGAAAAAACGACCAAAGAGCACCGCAGTATGGCATTACAGTCACTCAGTCTCTCAGGAGGTACAGTAGCAGGTGGCCATACACTGTAGCCCGAGACACTCTGGGAGGTTAAGAAAATTCAACAGGGCTTTTGATGTAGCCGTCCTCCGCATCGGCGGGCTATGTAGCACTGATGTTATAGATAACACGCCGAGCTGACCTCTGGTTGGAAAAACGGGGGCTGGTTCTGTCACCGTCCAACCTCCATTAGACCCCACAGTCAGAAATATGGCTGGTATCAGCCCAGAGATTTGGGAACATAACGTGGCACGGCTTGCACCAGGCGACACAGAGGAAATTAAAAGGCACACACCAGAGCATCAGCTCTTTTCTCAGTATCCTGAGACATAATATTGAATAGCCTAAGCCGGGTAATGCCTGACATTTTAAACGTGTTACTGGCTCCTTATGAAAAAGATTCAGGAGGATTTCGAAATTATTCCCTCGTGAGTTTTATTTTTGCTGCATTTCTTGACACTGGACTAAGCTGTATGTTTGAGACTCTGACATTTTTATGAGCTTGTAAACGTTACACTTTGGTGCACTTGCTATCAAAAATGCATGAGATGGAAAAAAATGCAACACAGAAAGAGTGTCTGGAAAATAAACGGAAAATTTTGTTTGGTGTGCTCCTAACCGCATAATGTCACATCAAAGCCACATTGTATAGTGTAAATTAACACAGTAGCCTGATGCATCATATTCCTTCCGTGGGAAAATGACGAAATAGGAGTTTTAGCTGACTTTGTAAACAGATGGCACGTTTCACAGAGGCCAGCGGGCAGGGCAGCAATAAAGGGCATTTTCACAGTCAATTATATATGCTGCATGTTCAAACTATAAACAATCAAAAACGGTTACAGTAAAAACATACTGTTGCAGTAAAATACTATTAAAAATAAGAATAGAAAGAAAATATATTAAATATACAATAATACAATAAAAGTACAAATAATTTTGTTACTGACATCTGCTATCACAGCAGCTAAAGAGATGCACCAGTTTTCGAATGGATGTTTCTTTCTTTTGTGATCTCACACCTGACTTGGGATGAAAACAGTCTGTTTACCTCTAATAAATAAATATAAGCTACATTACCATACAAAAATGCCCATTATACCCATCTATACGTGGTCTTTTATAAAGAATTTGTCCATTTTTATTCTAATCCATTTATCCTTCCAAATAAACTCTGCATAGGAAGAAATAAAACCTGCTCAAAAATTGCTTTTCCTTAGCTCTCACCTGATGCAATATGTGACAGCTTCATAATAGGCTTGAATGCATTTCAAGGCAATGAAATACATTTTATGTAAGGTGTAAACCTTGGCTGAAAATGCACCTGTGCTTTCGGTAACGTTGCGTTGCAACAGATTTTGCTCTCTCTGCCAGTAGTGTATTGTTCAAGGCCTTCTACCCCGCTGACAGTTAGAATAAGGGAAGAGAGACAGCGTGATGGAAGAGTTCACTGTGGATTTAACAGTACCCGGCCTTGTGATAGTTTCCCCTTGTGTGTCTTAGGCGGTGGCTCACATGACTGCGGAGCTCAGTGTGCGGTCTCAACTGTGACTCAGTCATCCCATAACCCCCCCCCTCCACACACACACACAGACACACGCACAAAAAGAAGGTGACCTCTTTAAATTTCTCTGGCAGGCTCGGGTTTTTGTTATTGAGATGGGCAGCCCAAAGCTGAGCGCTCCACCGGGGGGGGGATCAGAGAAAGAGGCTGAATCAACTTCTCAACACAATCTCAAAGCATCTGCTTCTGCAAAGGATGATACTATACCTTCAATAGCAGTGACGAAGCTAAGCATGAGCCGAGAGAGAGAGTAGTGGTGGGATTCAAGTTGGAACACCAAATAGGGCACGTTTTAAAGGAGATGGAAAGTAAAGGAAAGCAAACATAAAATGAAAGGAAATAAAAGGAAAGGAAAGGAAAGGGACCAATTAGAGACCATTTGCCAACATGGCTGACAGTGCTCCATAGTGAATCTGCTGAATAAGTTCTCGGTTTAAACTGCAGGGAACCCCATGGCCTTGCCAATCTGTTAATGAGGCCCCACAATGAATTCAAAACCAATGTAGATTAACAAGAGATGCGTTTTTTTTTCATTAAATGAAGTCAAGTGACACATTCACTTGTGCTTAAAAAAATGTCTGTACTAAGGGGTGGGTGAAAAAGGCAGGGGAGCAAAGAGAAAAATATATTTCTCTTCTCTGAACCAGATAAAAAGAAATGGCTCTGGCGTTGAGCTACTGTACTATTGCTGTAATGCATGCTCCTTTTTTGGCTCCTTTTCCCTGCTAGGCTACAAAAAAAGGCAGATCTCCAAAACAAATAAAAATGGAATTTCCTTGTGGGCAAAGCGGGCGCCCTGCACATCACATCAATCTCTTTCATAATGCAAAAAGAGTGCCGTTCTAATAGTCCCACGTTATTCTAAAAGCAAGCGTCTCAAAATAGACAGGAGGCATTTGAATGACCCAGAGACAAGTGGGCCAAGGCATAAACAGGACAGTGCCTAATAAAGCCGGCTTCCATCAGTCACCTGGCTCCTTATTCAGCCATGTGGCGAACGAGGGCCCACGCAGATTAGATATGAAAAGCAGGATGTCACAGACACAGAGGGTGGGCGAGGGGGTGGGGGGTGAGGGGGGGGGGTGCTCCAAATTCCTAAAGTAAATAACATTTGGTGTGTCTGACAGGGCTTGGCCCTGCGTGAGACTTGCTATATTTCTGGAAGGAGGAAGTACAAAAGCTTTGCTGAGTCCACCTTTCCTTCCCCCCAGACAAGTCCTCCATAATGTTTGGTTTCCAATTGTATTGAATATCCTGCTGTTTTCTTTCTCAGAGCAGTGGTGATGAGGACACTAAAGAGAGACAAACCCCCTTCTTTGGCCATCATAAGGGTTATGTACAAAGCCTTCTATAGCTATGTGATAGAGAATGCATATGTTGTATAGATATATATTGTAGATTTACTTTAGAAATAGAATGATAGATGTACAATCTACATATACCGTACATATACAGTATATACTATTGATTTATTAAGGATATATATGTAAAAACTAGCTTGAATGTTCAATAAATACATATTAAGAGAATATACTGCAATTTAAAGCTATTACGTATATCTTAAAAAAACACCAAAGAAATATAGATATAAAATATAAAGTACATTGAGCACATAGAACAATGAACAAATACAGGAGTGCTTTGTGAATATGAATCAAGAGAAAGTCCGGCTGGAGGAGCTGTCCGCGGTGCTGAAATACTGACTTCTGCAGTGAAGGAAGTGCTATTTACAGTATGGACCTGTCCAACCCAGTTACATAAATACTGGAAGCTTCACAAAGAACTGAGAGGGTCTGCCATTGGACCGAGCGCAGAAAGATGGCTGCCTTTTGCCCTGACATCATTAGTGCACAGTGTACAAACATCAATAACCCATTTTTGCCAGTTTTTCTAAAGCATACTGTCGATACCTTTGATAGTAAAATACATTGGGCATATTTGTGTGTTACAATGAAATGGATCGTTCTCCAATGTTACCCTGTGAATCTGCTCCATGAAAATGCTGCATCCACACATTTATAAGTAACCATTTAGTTGGCCTTTGGAATAGAAATCAATATCCAATCAATTCTCGCTTCGTTAGTTAATCTACCGCAGCTTTTACTCAAAGCTTTTTGTATTCTGCAGTCAATCAATACTTATATACTATTTTCTAATAATAATACTGCATCTAACATGGTATTAGACTATACTGCATCTACATGCCATCAAACTGCATGCATGCCTGTAAAGTGAGTTCTCCAGGGGAGAGCAGGGGAGGTGTGGTTCGACAACATGTAGCTGTGTTACAGAGGAATTGAACTGTCAACACCTCACGAAAACACTCACCTATACACTTTATTCAGTATATAAACTGTAAAGCTAGGCATACAGGACAACCTCTCAAGTAACACAGGAACCATGGGAATGTTTTCTTTTAAAGGTTTCTTGATACGCATGGTTAAACGTAAATAAACCTTTAAAACACTTCACAAGAATTTGAGCAGATTTTAAAGCCCCTGTGGGCAGGATCGTTATTTGGAATGATCATTATGTTTTGAGTTTGGATGGCACAGTGTGAGTTCGTAGTAGAGGATAGTGTTTCTAATGAATCGTGGGGAGCCATGATTTTAACATGCAAGTTTCGGTTCAGAGAACACCCGGAAATGTCAAATGTGCAAATACGTCAATTTGTGGCACAAGCTCAGCGCTTATATTTGCTTTTTTTGCATCAGCTACGCCAAAATCACCAAATCTCCTATTTAGTTGTATTTTAAGAAATTGTATTTATTTTTAACAGAAGGTGTTGCTACACTGTAGTCACAGCCCCATTACCAAAGTATACTTATTGAATGCGTATTTTGTCAGGGCTCATTCTGTGCACCTGGTCTCCTGCTCTAGAATCTTTGACACTAGAGCCTGACAGGGGATGAATTCCCCAGTATTGGGTACGTGTTGTGAGGACCACAGTGTTTGTCCACAGCATGGGGTCGGGCCCTATTGATATGCGTCAAGCTCAAAGTGAAGGTGCTGTAAGGCGCTCACACAGCGAAGCAGCTGCTTTATGCCACTCTCCATCTCACCCACTCTATGTTAATGAGCCTGCGTGCCTGGCTGCTGAGCCAGGCCATTTAGACCTGCGTGATTAATCAGATGTTTCTTTGACAAAGCCAAGCAGACATCAAGCAGCAGGCTAGTGTGGTTACACTCCAAATGGAACCCCCCCCCCCCTTATCCCCCAAACCCACCTTGGACAGAAAACACAAAAACACTACTGTGTTGTAATTTCAACACAAAAACTAGAGGAGACAGTTACAACAGATCCACCTCAGGGGATTACACCGGCACACGTGTAATCCCCAGTTTAAAGCTAAAAAAGCAACTGATGAATAATTTGGATTCTTAGATTATCGGGATGCGTTTTCCACTGCATATGCTGTTTTATTGATTATTCTGGTAGGAGAACATTAAAGGGAAAGGAAACAAACACTCGTTCCTGTAGAGTGCAGCCATGGGGAAGGATCCCGAGCATTATTTAACAACCGTTATAAATATCTGATTCAGAGCAACATAATACTGCGGGGAGCGGAGGCGTCTCGCTCTAGTCAAGTAGATGAGACGGCTGGTTTGAAAAGCCTTTCCTACTGATCCCACATCCCATTCAAAGGTACACTCCTCACCCCAGATTTCTGCCTCCGCACGTAGTAAGTAAACAAGGCTGTAGGGGAGGAGTAGAGCGGAGTGAAAGACGGCAAAGAGGTGCGGGAGTGGCACTCGCTCTCCTGAGGGGAAACCAAAACAATAAAATGGTGGTTTGAGTCACGTCCAAGTCAGGCGCCCCATATGTCTGGACCCGTTCAGGCTCACAAGGGGCTGGCTTCTATCCTAGCTAACTATGGTCTTGAGGCAGGGAAGACCCAGTGAATCAGCGACGCATCTGTCACAAGGTCCCGACACGCCAAAGCTTCTTGAGTTAGCCTAACTTGCTTGTGTTTGGATGGGAAGTAGCCATGCAAGTATTGTATTGTACACACACACACACGCACGCGCGCACACACACACGCACACACGCACACGCAAGAGTCTCCAGGTATCGTCATTATTTCTGATGGGTCTATCCTCCCTAATGAAGATGAAACTGACATTTAGGCGAGAAGGCCCGGATTGGCAGCTATCTGGGCGCTCAGCAAACACAAGCTGTGCAGCATGTGGGAATCTCTCCCAGAACCACAGTGTTTACACCGTGTCCCGCTGCGGAAATGAGCAGTGTGTTACAGATGGTGGCATCCCAGCCCAGACCCGGCGGGGTGGAAAGGGACCGCGTAAGGCCCATGTGGACAGGTTGATTGTGCCCAGGAGAGGCTATAAACTTCCTAATCATGTTTCGTCAACCTTAACAGCCAGACCCACTGTCAGGTTCCGCAGTCTGCCACAGACCCGGAGGCACCCGGTCCACATCAACGGTACCGAGGGCTCCTGCAATTTGATAGTATTACCCACTTCCTAAATGAGGTCACTTAGGAAAGTGAGTAAGTAGAACATGATTATGAGAGCATTTCACAAGTACTTCCTTTCAGTATGTGAGCCACAGAGCAAAGGATTAAGAGGATTTTTTTTGGTGGGAGGGGGGGTTAAGCCACATATATCCAATTTATTATGAAAATTGGCTAAAGGAAAGCCATCTTCACAATTTGCTCGGGGAGAACCAGTGGGCACTTTAATGTATGTGGATCAAACAAAGACGTCGGAGAGAGATATAGTGACGTAGCCAAAGTGAAGGTTCTCAGTTTAGAAATCCTTCACGTACTACGTCCGAAAAAAACGTAGTCAACAAGACATGTTACAACACAAGGTAGACACCTCAGTTGTGTTATTCCGCCCACAGAACTCCAAAGGTGTGAACTGTAGGGGGAGGGGGAGGGGATTGTGTGAGCCTATGAGCGCTGTAGGAGGAGGAGTAACGCAAGTTACAAACTGAAACAACAAACTTTTTTTTATTACGGTCTCAACCACAAGTGAATTTATACAATTCTTTACTAGGACACATTTTGGGATAGAAAACTAACCTAAAGGTGCCTATGTGTCTGCTGCTGTAAACAGAAAATTGGTATGACTGGTCCATAACGCACCTGTAATGACATACACTTTGAGCGTTTGTTTCTATTTACGGCAAGTATCTCCAGATGAATCCTAGGGCTGTTGTGTGAGTAGTTACACAAGTCCCAGTATGCTGTGCCTTGTCTTTATATAATCTAATTATAGTTAAGTCATAGTCTGACAGACTAGAGCGGGTGGAATGCCTGGGGTTCATATTACAGCACAGGATAAGCAGCACCTGCGCTTGACTCATCCTACAAAAGCTATTGACTGTCCCTCAGAAATGCATTCAGTCACACAGTGAAGCAATTTAGGACCATTACTAGCAGAGATTAGAAGGTATTAGGCCACTTAGAAGGAGGGGCTTTTCATATTAAAGAAAGCGACAGCATAGTATTAAACGGTCTAACATGACGCAAGGCGTTCCCACCACCGTGTCATTTTCCACCAAAGAGATTATTTAAACACGGAGGTGCTGGCAAAATGTAATATCACATATTAAAAAGAATAGTTCAAAATTTTCAGGGTCTATTTTTCATTTCTAATAATTTCCACCCGTGATGCTGTTGAGCCGTACATATGCTGTCATTATTGCGTGAATCATAAATATAACTGAATCGTGTGAGTCATTTCTATGTAAAACATGGCTTTTTAGAGCTGGATGAAGTTTGGCCCATTTACTTCCAATATAACAGTGGGGTGCATGGCTCCAGGCATACTTATTGTTTAGCAGGGATAAACAAAAGAATATTCGATATATATATATATATATATATATACTGTATATACCAACAACATTACAGCTGAGTAGAAAAAAAGTTATAAATACGAAAAATGTATGACTCTAATAATAGCTTGCAGTGTGTGAATTGGTGTGCACGCATTCCAGTAATAGGGCCTACCTCTCTCGGTGTCATAAAGGTAGACAAACTTCTCCCATTTGTAGTGGTCCAGGAGGCTGAGCACGGCTCCGCGTAAGCTGGGCCTCATCTGGATGACGAACTGCACGTCGGCGTCCGTGGGGAAGCTGGGCGTGATGAAGGAAGTGTGCAGTGCCCCGCAGAACGAGGTCAGCGTGTTCATGGACTTCCTGTCGTAGAAGCCAAATATGGCATAGACTCCTCTGGAGAACTGGGAGCAGACTGGTGAGACAGACAAGAGAGCAGGCTCAGGTCAGAGACGGACAAGACCAGCGGGCCCTAGTGTACGGTTGTAAACAATAAGAACACACGTGCAGGCCTCTCAGGCTAACTGCTGTGACATATGCTGTAAACAAAAGAGCGGAGTTGAGATGACACGGGTCCCTGTTATCGCATTGATACTGCATGGCATGTGTGCCTATGGGCATGTGTGTGTGTCCAATTGTATGCCAGTACAGTCATATGGTGTGCCTTTTGCTGAAAGTAGTTCCTTTCAACTGTGAGATTTCAGTGATTGGAATAAAACAGTAATTCTCAGGTATTATGCATGTGTACGCTACATATAAAGAAAACATCCAAAAGGGGAAGTTTTGAAATACTGCGTTATGACACTAAAGATAATGATAATTATCATTGGTCGATCCTACTAGATAACTATTTATCTATACTTCATGAATAAAGAATCTAACATGGCTTTGGTTGCTAATGGAAAGCTCATGGGTATCATCATTCATGTAAGGTTGAGAGGTGAGAGAATTCATAATGGCGTTAATCTCCATAGTAAAACAGAGGCTATTTGAATAAATGCATGCCATGTGGGGCGTCTGCCGCCCATTGCAATGCTCCGGTGGTGCCCTTCACTTGTCCTTGGACCGGACGCAACCGCACGGGTAATCAACTAGAAATAATGGGGGAATCAGTGCACTGGCCACAGCCCTTGACGCACAAATACCCTGAAACATGAGCATGCTAATGTGCGAGCACTGGGCCGGGCCTGGGACGTACTATAAAAGATTTATAACAAGCCATATCCCCTGGCATCTGTGTGCCCGTGAGCCCTGGCTTTAAACACAGTGCACACATCAGCCACTTGGTCTAACAAGGTAAAAGTATTTTATTTTATTTGTCCATAATAAATGGTTTAATAACACCAGGCTGGTGTGAGGGATTCAACTCTTTTTTTTTTTTTTTTTTTTTGCTCATGGGTTACACTGCTGAACTGTATAACCCGGCTGTTTGTGAACATCTGTCTGCCCTCGCCAGATTGGACCACAGTTTATGTTGACAGGTCAACGTCAGTACTCCTAGGTTTATGATGTTACACTGTTACTTGGTTTTTATACATTTGAAATTTCAATGCTGCGCATTCACCAGATGACAATAAATGCCACTTCTCCACTAACACAAGCCCTTTGATTACACTTCCATTGGCCCTTTGTGGCCTCGATCTGACCACTTCTTTCCTCCACCTTTGTTAGCATTTCTTTGCTCATCCATTCTCTGGTGACGTTTCACCGTGTTCTCTACACACATCAGATGGGAAGGCGGGGGGGGGGAACCGGCACAACGACGACGACACTAATGCAGGTGTGCGACTGAAAAGAAAGCGCTGCGTCTGCCTAGACACTGCGGATTATGCTAGAACCCTGGGCCACATTGCTGGGAGGCCGTACCGTTTGTTTGCCTTTTTATTTTTTAGAACCTGAATGGCCTTTTGTCAAATGAGATGGTATGATCCCCCCCTTTCCCTGCCGATGAGGATCGGGAGGGGAAGGGGAAATGTCAGGGATTGTTGGATTCATCATGCGTCGTAGTCACATATGCACACTGCATAACAACCAACTGCACAACATAAGCGCCTTAGTGCAGACCTGGGCTTTTGAAGCAGCAAGTACTGGCAAACCCGGAGATATACATAATTTACTTTATTGCAGTGGTGAATCGAAGCCACAGGCGTTTTTTTCTCTTTTCTTACACTGCAGGATCCACGAGTCTGTTCAGAATACTAACACACATCGTACGTGAATGAGTGATACCTCACAGAATATAAATGAAATAGTATTTGCTATAAAGACTAAATGACGCATTAAATGAAATTAAGAAAATTGTAATTCTTTGATGGGGTCATATTTTCCTTCCTCTAATACACACCCTCACTATCAGATGGGTCTAGCTTTCATTGTTATAGCTACAGGTTTCGTCTCTTTCTGTCTAACCCTTTGCTTGTCACTTCTCATTTCTCACGCAGCAGTCAAAGAGGCCCTGGCACTCCACCAGGATTTTCAGAAACATAAGGCTTTACAAATCTACACCCTAACCGGCAGCTGAGGGACCTTCCCTGAGACATTCGTACAACTCACTCCTGTAAGGATAAACCTGTACGTACATTGTGCACTGCGGGTCTCAGCCAACCAAGGGGCTCCTTTAAAGCTGCTGCTGCTGAAGTGAATGGAGGGGAGCTGAATGCCACCTTCAGGCTCTTTCCCCCAGAGTAGCTTTCGTCCCCTATCAGGTGCAACCACAGGCAGTCAGACAGTCCGCCCTCACTCATGCCGCAGCGAGAGATACGGCTGGGGGAAGGCTCCTCCATAATGTAAACCCCTCGTACAGCGAGCCGCTAAATCTATGATGGCGGGGCAAGTGTAGAGGCACTGAAAGCCTTGAGGTCAGCAGGTAGTGGACATTGCATTTGGACGTTCTGTCACAATGGCAAATGGCCTGGCTACTGCTTGACGGCTAAGCTGCTCTTCTACAGTGTTGCCCGAGACCAAACGCTGCCACGACACAAGAGTAAGTGAGAGCTCGGAGACGTCTTCCCTAAGGATCCATCCCGGTGAAAGGCCATGTTCCTTGGAGGAACGGGGAAGATGGCCCCCAGCCTCGCGGGGACACCTGTCCAAAGGTCGCATGTTCAGAGAAATAGGGAAGGATAGCCCATGTAAATACAGCTGCTGTCAACCTGCCATTATGCAGGGTTACAGGGAAAAATAATGGAAGTATCAACAAGAAAGTTTCTCCACTGTGGTTAGCACCATGGAGGCCTGTATAAGAGATGATGTGATCCGGACAGTTTCACATATTACATATTTTGTTTATTTTGTAAGTGAAAAGAAGTAAACAACCTCTGCAGCAAAAACTACTTACAAAATTTGCATTTCTTTCTGCAGATATTAATGCACAGTTACAATTTGATCATTTAGCAGACGTTTTTATCCAAAGCGACTTACAATTACATGGTGCTACTACATGGAGCAGGTAGGGGTTAGGCATGTTGCTCAAGGATGGGAATCGAACCCACGACCTTGCGGCTGGGAGTCCAACTCCCAGACCACTAGACTATCCTGCCCCCACGGTTGCTCTTTATTTGATTTGATTTTTTATATTAGCTAAAAAATAGAAGAAAATAAATTACTTGCATACACTGTATCTAAATTGTCCCAAATGAGTGTATACTAACTATACAAACTGATCAAATAAATATTTTGAAAGATTGATTAATTATTAACCTAATAAATACACACATTCTTTTCTTGGATTAGGATTCGGAGAGACAGAGCCGGTGTTTCATGTGTATCCGTACCTGTGTGCCTCAGAGGGAATATACTGTAATGATTATGTGACAGCAATAGGGCTGGGTGGTGCTCAACACAAAAGATAGGCAGGTTCATTAACAATCCAATATGTCAATTTCTTTAGCAGGCCAACACAGTGTAATAATGCCATTCATAATACATAAGTGGTTACCCTGTGACAGTTGTCTGCCTCTAAACTAAGATTTAAACCACAATTCATGTGAAATTATTGCAGTAATGTAGGTAAATTGCCCATTTTGTTTTTCTTTGGCTAACCAATCGCAACTAAACACATTATAAACTAGCTGCAATTATGAAACTAGACAAATATACTGTACAGATATTCAACAGTTCAATATCAATTGATGGCTAACTTCAACCAACTGTGTCTGTTCTCATTTCTAGATAGATGTTTTCTGATAATGTTGTCAGTGTTGTATTATATTAAAAAAAAGAGACAGAAAATGCTTTACTATTCATTATCTATAACCATTGTTTTAATATCAGTTGTGGTAATGCAACAAAAAGACCAGTTTAGCCACTTCTAGTTCAACTAGAATGTGAAATGTACACAGCGTAAATATATAGCATATTGGGACAGTCATGTGTGTGTATGCATTAGTGTCTGAGCTGTTGTTCCATTAGCCTCCGCTTACCAAACATAGAGAAGAACGCATATATGGACTAAAGTCTGAGTGAGCATTTTGCCTCTGGTATTATGGTTAAACGTTGGCTGGAGGGCCCTTTTTACACATCACAGCAACATAGCACATGTAGGTTCCTTAAATGAGCGTCACAGGCATACTCATTATACCAAAGGGGTGCTATGAAATATGTGAGGCATTCCTAGGGAAACTGGATTAGCCTTAATCTGTGAACCACTTGTGCATGCAGCCCACGTGCATCCAACAACACCACAGAGGGGAGAAAACAGACAGGGCCCGTGGCTATTACAGAATAGTATGGAAGAATAGACTTTAATATTCCACTAAGCCGCAGCAGGAACACTGCGAACACTCCACCTACACATGCTTTGCATACTGCAGAAAAACAGCCCCCAGACCAGATACAGAACCCTCTATGGAGATGTCATGTTCTTTAGCCAAGTCAGTGGAGAAGCCTGTAACACTCTTGTAACACTTTTGTAGCGCAAAAACAATGTGGAAGGGATTGTGAGCAACTAATATGTAAAGAACAAACTCCTCTTAGATATCATTACGATGCTAGCAAGGAAACACGAGACACCTATTTTGCCAAAAGACTGGACACTGTGAAATTATCGAGGAGTTTTTTTTCCGTCATAATTCAATTGTGGCATGTAATCACAACCATAGTAATCGATAAGAACTGTTTCTGTTTGTGTGTTTTGTTTTTTCCCCAAGATATTACATTTAATACTGTGGTCCTGTGCGATAAGAATTAATCACCATGCGAATCACAGTGAGCTGTCTGACAAGAAAAAAAGACTATACAGTATAAGACTTACATTTTATAACCAACTGCCTCATTAAGTTTATGTTACCTTCTGTGTTTACAGTTAAACATTGCAATGCTGTTGAATTTAAATATTCACCCCATAGATATTCAGTAATTAGTTTCATTGATTAAATGAAAATTATACAAATCCTATAAAAATCAGATGCAATGCAAGTTCCCTAAACAAACGCAGCTTGTCTAAATAATGGGAGTGCCCTGACGAGATCTTGCTTGAGCATTATTCTGTATAGCTCCTAGTGAGTGGCTGTCACTAGACAATCTGAGGTAACATTTAATGAACTACAGCCCAGCTTTGAGCGGCGGGCGGGCTCCGTGGGCACATGATGAAGAGCGTTGTATAAAGACCGCAACATTCTGCTGCAGCATCATCTTTGTAGCCTGTCAGTAATGATCACTGTCGCTCTGTTACCACGCTGACATGTGGGCACATTGGAACACACTGCACATCCCAACGGCTTGTCCTCAAAACTATTCAGGACAATTCCACCATTTTGCAGCATCAACACCAATAGCGCCATGCCTTCAACCCTGCGACACAGGCAGCCTTAATGAGATGGGATTGGGTTACACCTACAAATCTGAAAGTAACAAAGGGAGATTTTTCTCAAATGAGATGAGATTACATCGTGTACATAGTGATTATATCATAGGATATAAGTGTACAAAAATACAATCCAAAAAAAAAAAATGTTTTCTTCAGTTTGGCCACATACCAACATAATATGTTGGCTGCATATCGCAACAGTCATATTGAATCAGGACATCTTAACAAATCATGTTACTTCAAACAAAATGCACATTCCAACACAAGCTAAAAGCTATGACGGTCAAAGGAAGCATTTTTCACAAAGAAAAATGTAAATATTACACCCAGTGAATCGGTGACCACTACAGCCACACAAGAGCATTTTCAATGATTAAAAACGATTTCTCTGCATTTTTTAAAGCTCTTGTGTTTGTGTCATGCTGCCCAATGAGAACAGTATGACAAATCTGAGGATGAATGCTTGTCAACGTGGGGCAGGTTATCCAAGCTGACAGGACATTGGCATTGGCAGAGGCTCAAGATATTTTTGTCAGTACATCATAATAAATACGGCACGTTTTGGGAAAATCTCTCTTCTTGTCCTTGTGATCCCAAATCTAGAGGGTCCATTTATAACTTGAGGATGTAACATCTTGAATTTAAGTTATGAACGTCTGGTCATTGCCAATTGTATATACAGTACTGGTGTGGTCAGCTTTATAAAGAATATGGTGTGGTCCACACCAGAGACCACCAGAGAATCTATTCAGCATTTTTACCCAATGGAGGCACATGGAAAGTTAGGTATGAAAAGGTGAGTTTTTTAACCAATTACTTGTGACCCCTTGGCCTTGCTATGATTAAAGACAGCTAAATGTTATAGTACTTAGTAGTTATTGGCTGGACACAAATATATTAGAGGCTTGATTAAGATACTATATAATATAATTTTGGCAATCTGATATTCAGGTATTTTATTATATTCTAAGGCAATAAAACTCTGCAACAAGTTTTCCTCAAACTGTGCAACAACACATGTTTTCTTGGGATTACGCCACTCTACATTGTAAGTGCCTCCTCATACTCCTACTCTTTGTGTTGTATCAATGTAATAGCACACTTTGCAATTTCATAGTGCAGAGAGGAGAAGGGGCTGATGTCTCTGTGAGTCATAGTTTAGAAACTAATGTCTAAACGCTCCAATTCAGCCTTCTTTGAGTCTAAAGTGTGCATGTGGGCTAACGAAGGATGCATGGACTTCCTCTGTGCAGTATTATGTAAATAACCATATAACACATGACTATGAACCAGAATCTTAGCAAAAATAATCTTTCTCCATAAAATGGCTACTGATTCTTTATCCTTTTAAACGTTTTAGTGCAGTATGGAATTGTGTGTGCTGCCATGTTGCACTAACACCCTCCAAGTTCAGTCATAGGGGGCTGGAGGAGATAAGCGACTTAAATGCTATCATGATAATGTTGTCCGAAGGGAATTTCCTCACCTAAAACTTTGTTTTGGGAAGAATTGCAGTCCATATAGACCCAATGTCACGTTAAATTTATAAGAGCATGGTGAGAATAGAATTTAAAAAATGCATGATATGTGTGAATATTACAAAACTGCGGGGCTAGGTAGCAAGTTATTCCTTTTTATTTACATTACGTGTTTCCAAATCATTTGAAACCACCTTTCCTTTAGTAGCATCCTCTTGATATAACTGTTTTGTGTCAAATTTAAACCAAAATGTGATGTTGGAGCAAAAAAAAATCCTTCTCCGTTCATTACTTTTAAACTAAAACGATGGACTCCATTTTCTTTGTGTAGTCTCTCACTTTATCTAGAAGCAACATGACTTATGTGTTAATATAAGACAGAACTTTATTATTCCCCGGGGTGGGTGGCGGATGTGGAGGTTGACTGGGTTAGTGGAGTCAGCCCAGCCTCGGGGCAGTTTGAGGTGTTTGCCCCCGCCCTCTTCCCCGACCATGACCTCAGCCAAAATGGATACAACCTTCCCAGTTGTCCATCCAGCCGCCCAATCCATCCAATGGCCTGGGGCGGCGTGTCACATCAGCACACAAGCTACAGTAGCTTCACGAAAGTGGTATAATAATAAGCCCTGCTTGGCCCCAGCTGATATTGCTTTGAATGATGAAATGTTTAATGTACAATAGGCATTATACCATGTAGAGATTTGATATGAGATTTGACATAGGGTAATACCTGCGTTAAACACATCTCAAAAAGGGCAGGATACTGGATTTTGTGACATATTACCAAAGAGAGAGAGAGAGAAACAGACAGACAGACAGAGACAGAGAGAGAGAGGGCTACAGGCAGATAGACAGACAGATAGACAGACAGAATTGTGTTGGTGAGTTAATTTTTCCCATCCTATAGAGAGTCTTTACTACTGGTCTGTGGCCTTGCATCTATTGATCCACACTACCAATGACACAGTCAATGGCCGTCAGGGATTTGTAACAATCATTACTGACCCAGCTAGAATAGGGCAGTGGTGTCCTCCTTTGGACAGTTAGAATCCATGTTTAAATAAATATGCACCAATTAGTTAATTTGTAAACTTTATGACTGTAAACTGACATGCCTACTTGAGCTAGTCCCCTAGACCCATTTAATGGTTTCTATAGTTTGGTTCATTAATTCAAAACAATTTAAAGACATTATAGTGGAAATTACTAGTCCCATGATTAAACCAGTTGCTAATTTAACCAGTTGCTTTACAATTAGTAATTTAGCAGAAGCTTTTAACCCAAGCGACTTACATGCTCCAAATAGGGGTTAGGCATCTTGTTCAAGGATGCTTACATGTAGGCCAACTCTGGGACCCAAATCCACAACCTTCAGGCTTGGAAGTCCAACACGTAGACCACTAGAACATTAAGTTCTAGTGGTCCCCTGAACATTAAGTTCACTAAATTACGCAACTTACTCAAGGATGGTTCATTTAGATTTTAGAATGGCAATGAGCCACGTTCAGGTAATCAGATCATCAATTGGTATTAAGCTAGGTTAGCTTAGTATGTATGCATTAATGCCTCTTACTACAAATACTCAGAAAAAAGGACAACTGCTTCACATTTTCAAGCAGTCATGAGAACTTAGAATACCCTAGAACAGATACATGTATGAAGTAGATGGTTGTGAAAGATATAATAAAAGTATAATAATCCTGTGTGTGCATATTTAATTTTACCTTTATAATAACTTAAGACTTGTTGTTCCCTCTAGCAGTTTTTTGTAATTATGGTTACCCTAAATAACCTAGATTACATCTTGCAGGGGATTCTAACAATGTAGGCTACTAAGAGAAATTTTCCCAGTTTTGCCTTAGTTTAACTAGGACCGGAAAAGAGGGCAAGACACTATTTCTTATATTATTCTCAATAATGCAAGGCCCTGGACAAGGACAGACATGGTCCAATACAAGGAAAATTTGTATTTAATATATGTATCTATTGTTGTCAATTGAATCATTCAATTTCATCTGCGCTGTTTTTTAGGCTAGGCTAGGCTAGTCATGCACTACTCTCGCTGTAGTGGGACAACACAACACTAAATGTAACAGTAATACTCAATCTTAAAACCCCTTTGCGCTATATAGGCACCAGTCACACAGCTGTTCCAGTCCTGTTCCAGCTGACAGCAGACGACTCCTGTACTGTAAAATATAGTGGCATCTTGACGGAGGTTTATAGATGAACCAATGAGATACAAAGAATACTTTTGTTTTACAATGTTTTGTTACTTCATTAAGTTAGGCAAAAATATAAAGTGTCACCTGACAAATTTCCCTTCTTGCATTTTACAAGTCAATTAGGCTACATTTACAGTATCTTCTAGGTCTAATCTAAGTCCCCTTGAGTCCCCTCCTGTGTTTGCAAGACCCGGGTGAGAGAACATCCCAAATCCTCCAGCAACATGCTGGTAACTGCAGATAAGTTTGTTCTGTAACAGCCATTTGCTGCATGTTTGCCTTTGTTTGTTTTATTGTTGGACCTATTGGCTCATCAATTTTCCCCCTGCCACTGCGGCACAATAATGTTTTCCACTCTGCAGGTGTGTACAATACTCCCCTAGTGTTATTTCTGTAAACAACAATGGGTTTGATAAAATAAAAAAACATTACTGTAATATAGCCTAATAACTGATTTAGGAGTGTGCATGAGTTAGTCTAGAATGAAAAATTGTATTCATTGCCGGGTTAAATGTAAAAATCATACTCACATGCGTGTGTAACAGAGAAACTGTTAGAGGATTCGAGGTTGTCTACATTGTAATTCAGATGGAAGGGCTTCTCCGTCGCATTCTGGTTGGTATTGTACAGCTGGACAGCAAACCTAAAGGCGCTGTGCTCCTGCACTGTAGATCTCATAAACAGCCCACCTACATGAGAGAAATAGTCATACAGTATTAGGCCTATTACATTATTATGAAAAGTTCACACTATGACAGCCTACACGAATAGTGCTTTTTATGGGACATGAGTAAGGCGATGCAAAGCATTCCGAATAATTTGGACATATAGGCTAATTATTTAATTTCCTCATCTTACAAATTAGGGAAGTGAAGAAAAGACAGATATCACAATCATATTCCGCACTTTTAACAAAACAGGCACCACTGCACAGGCTGAAACTTCTATAAGAGCAAAATTAGGTTATATCAACTCTGGATGTAGGCTATTTCCAACCCGCACAAAAGCGCGCATCCTTATAGGCTAGGCTACTTGGTGAACTTCATAATGAATTATCTAAATATACCCAATTCATGCGACACAAAGCTGACACTTGTAGAGACGTGATCTATTTCGAATACGTGAGCGGAAAACGCTTTGTTCAGAGTGCCATTTTAAACTTACCGATGTTGATTTGATTGGGAAAGCCTGCGAACGATTTCCCCCCAAAATACAACAAAAACAGCACTGTCGCTCTTATACGATGCCACATTTTCTTCGACAACTGAAATCAACTCCTCGAACGATCGTGGTGTAGCACAACCATGTAGGTACCCGGTCTTATGCGCAGAGAAATCCACAAGATGCTCCAGGTCCCTCAACTGTGCACCCACGGAAAGAAAAAAACGTGTCAGTACGACGTCTGCACCGTCAAAAGAACCAAGGCACTGACTTATCTCAAAGATGGTGGTGAAGCGAAAAGCGCATCTTATTGTGAATAATATGGATCATCCAATTGGGCCAGAGGAGGACGATTCTCAAACTTGATCTGACGTTGAATTATAAGAGCAGCCCTCCTAACGTCACTGCAGAGTTGTGGTCTGAACGCTCAGCCAGTCGGTGCTGGGCAGCATGGTGCAAAAAAGAATGCTCGTGGCCCATTGTCTTTTCAATATTACAATTTCTCATTCAGATATTCTTTATTTGTAGGCTGCACAGTCAATTTTGCCTACTACTATCTTTTTGTTTTTGGCGTAAGCCTACGTCTATTTTAATATATAATGTCAGAAATGTGTGAATTATTTTAATGGTAAAATATCAGTCGTCGGAACCAACCACTTTTGGCGGCCAATAGACGATGAGCAGTACAATTATTAATTTACACTCACACACGCCCATGCTGGATTGAGAAGAGAGGCAGCACCGCAGGTGTGGTCGGGTATGGGAGCACTATATTATCAGCTATATCCCCTGCAGGTGTTCCAGTATAGCCTGCAGAGGTATAAGCCAGCGAACTGATCCATCACTGTTAAGGAGCCCCACGCACCTGCCATGTAGCCTGTCTTATAATGCCATACACACGGTATAGACTCCCTAATCCACTCACTGTTGTTTCTCGTCGGGCCTCACGTTCATTTTTCTTTTAAATCTCAGGTCACGTGAATTTGGAGCCCCCTAAAGGTGTGGGAGCGGGTCAGGGGTAATGCACCTAATCAAATGCCAATGTTGCTGCCACAGGATGGTGTAGTGAGTGGCGAGACACCAGAGTGCATGCGCGTGCAGCATGTGGATGCGTACTCTACGTGTGGGGAGGTTCGCAATGGCATAAAATGTATCCACATATTACAACAACAACAAAAAAACCCACACACACACACACTTTGAGAACGGCTGGGACTGATGGTGCACTCCTGATGGAGGTTTAAAGCAAAGGAAAACATTTCCTTTAGAGCTTCAATAAGAAATAATTCATAATTAATACCAGTCAGTATTTGTAACCAATCAATAAGAGGGCTTCAGCACCTCTACAGTGTGTAGGTGTATAGGCTATCTGGGTTTATTTTCTCCCCTGTAAATGTCATTTGTGGTTTCATTTCAAACAACACATTATGCAGTGCTAGTTACATAATAGATTCTTACACCTATGACACAATTGTCAACAATACCAAGACCATGGAGAAAAAGCACCAGTGAATTGTGGGTCCGAATCACATCAGTTGCAAAGAATGTGGATTTATTAGGCTTAATGGCATTAAAGTAGGCTTTAAGCACAGTGGCACATCTGTTGGTGCAGCAACACATAAACTGACAGGCCAGTGTGGAGTTTCTTCAGAAGTACTTTCACTGTCTAGAGCACCTTCAACCCGCGAGGGAGGAACTCGTTAGTGGAATTAGATATGGCATTATGGGTAATGACACTTTTCCGAATATGTTTCTGCCAGCATTTAAATACAGTACAAGATTAGTCTTTAGGATCAACAATGTTTTTAGCACGTCACTTGCCCACCTTGCATTCATGTAAGGAGTTTCTATGACACACACCCACACTAACACGACTCAATTGAGTGTGAATGTTAGCTGGCCTTCCCAGCATCCCCTATGGAGTTTAAGTAAAAACGGCAGTTATAATCCGCTGACCATATGGCGGCAACAATTAACGCCACAGTGGAGTTGTGGCACTGCGCCAAAATCTTACGTGAACCACATGATAAGAAAGCACATAGCTCAGCTAGCTAGACTCTCCGAATGCTTTGTATTAGGGTGCAGAATGAACACATTCGTTGTTTTTGTGGCACTATGTTTGACAGATCAGAGAACGAGGTAAGCCTATGCTACAGTGCATTATGTGAAAACACTTGAAACCTGATGAAAGTAAAAAAGCCACAGCTGTCGTCCTTAAAATACAAATGAATACAAAAGCGTCCTCTGATGTTGCAGACACAAATATGTCTTCTTACAGTACTTGTCAATACCAATCCAGCAGTCTGTGAACTCAGCTCAGTTTTATATAAAGTAATAGCATGTTATAACCCCCCCCACCACCACCACCACCACCACCACCACCACCACCACACACACACACACACACACACACACACACACACACACAAGTTGTAAGCCTGAGGGAGTGGAGTGGCC
>JAOEHI010000006.1:2390185-2446976 GCA_025447815.1 Percopsis transmontana | reverse complement strand
CCCCCCCCCCCCCCCCCCCCCCCCCCGCCCCCCCCCCCCCCCCCGCCGCCCCCCCCCCCCCCCCCCCCCCCCCCGATGTAGTACACTTGCCTGCAAATCTTCGCACAGAAAATGAGAAGCACACAACAGTGGAATTTTGTAGAATGCGTTTGGGATAAGTGGATTCTACATTGGACCGGTCGCCCACGGAGCAAGGCAGCATTAGCCTAAAGGTGTGAAGGTTGCAAGTTTGAACCCCTACCTTTGAGTGAAATGACACAGCTAGCTACGACGTGTCCTTGACCCAAGCATTTCACCCCTGTACCTCAATTCACTGGTTGAGCCGTAATGTCTGAAGCAGGGGGTTGCTAATCCATGCTCTTCCCTCTTTCCCATAGATACAATAAGGTTTAGAGGAAAATGTAACCAGAAAGGACAGAGGAGGCATCTGATCTTTAAGCAAGGCTGGCCTCACCCTGTTCACTGTGCACCTGCTGGCTGAGCAACTTAGAACGGAGCTGTTCCAGGTCGACCCTGCCCTCCTCCAGCTGGGCCTGGGCCTCACGCAGCCTCTGCTGGGCCTCGTCGCGGCCGGCTGCAGCCTCCCGGACATCCAGCCAGCTCTGCTCTAACTCCCGCTGCTGCTGCCTCACTTTGCTCTCGACTAAAGGAGGTTTTAGAAACACAGACCGAGGCAATATTGTGCTAAAGTAAAGCTGAGCCGCAGATAAGTGGATAATGCATAATGGAGTGTGAGGTGTCAAACAGATGCTCACACTGCTCTCTCAGATCAGCTAGGGCGTTCTCCACCAGCTCTGGGGTTCTTCTGAGCTCCTGCGCGAGCTTGTCTCTCTCTTCACAGGCCAACTTAAGCTCTGCTTGCAGGTTTCTGACACTGGCGGGAGAGCGTTGGAGAGGAATTACTACAGGAATAAGTGATTCCACAGGGCACTTTGAAGTGGGAACTGAAGTGTCGTCTTCAAAATAATGAGAGTCACTGTGTTCACAAGCTTAAGAATGATCCTCTAATGGGACCTAGCTTGTTTCCAATTAACACAAAATTAGCCTGTGTCACGTAATTCCACGTAATTCCACAGTTGAAACAGAGCATCTCCTACATGGTTTTATTGCCTATTTTATGCCTTGGTGTTAAGCACCTTTGTAAACTGAGAGTGTGTTTGTTCTTATTACACATGATGTTATGTTTTCAGATGCAAGGCCAAATACTCATGAGCATTTACTTCGTTAAAGTCCCATACAGACAAGATTAGCTAAATCTAGATCACACACTATAATGCCTGATAAAAATTACACTTCCCTAATAGCCTTGTCCGTCTCTGTTGGAGTATCCATACATTTCAGATAAGGATTGATTTATAACCCATAATCAGAGGCATTTGCTTTCATCAGCTATGCTGAAAAAGTATCACTATTAAAGTTATTTGTCAACTACTATACTGTATTTTTGTAACCAATTATTGCAAAATATTTTGGAGTTATAGAGAAAGTTGTTCTTTTTAAACACATAACAGTATTAGGTGTACATAAAGGGCAGTTGTTAAACGTCATAATTTCTCATTAGAATTAAAAGCTGCGATATGTACAGATGTATGTGGGTATAGTGGGACCTCAAACCTGTTGTCAGTCTGCTCTGTTAGTTTAGTGGTCTGCTGTACTTTCTGTAGCGCCACCTTCCTCATGAGCAGCCCTGAAAGACAACACACACACACAAACACTCCCTCCCTCAACCAGCATTCAATATGCCGGGAGTCATACAATAATTTATAATAACCTGCGAAAAATACCTTGGGTTGTCTCCACTCTTCTGTTAGCAAAAGTTAACCTCTGGGTGAAAGTGTTAAGACGTGATTGAGCTGCATCCACTTCTGCCACCTTGGTCTCAAAGGCCAGGCTGAATCTAGGGGACAGAGAGGGTGAACAAAAAACAGCATGGAGTGCCACTGGAATGCATCTGTCAACACTGACAGGGGAGCTTGTTTCAATTACTTTTGAGCAAAAAAATAAAACATTACCTCTGGACTGCCTCGGTCAGTCTTCCTTGTTCAGCCTCCGCTCTCTGACTCCATAACTTCAGCTGGGACTTTTCTTTGAGGGCCTGGGACAATTCCTGTTTCAGAGTCTTCACAAACACAAAACCTTTTTCCACAACCTTTTGTCCCCCTTTAAGCCTTAACTGAAGATATGAAATATCTATCATGTAAACAGTGCCATCTGCTGTGAGGAAATGTACAGTATATGTTGTATATGTACAGTATACGCACAATTTGGCATTGCATTTCCAAACCGTCTCTTCATATTATATGAAGCAAGATAAAAGAGTAACAACCAGGCTAATATACACGTATAGTTCGTTGTGATGCTAACCTCGCTGTTAACTCTCTCCAGGTCAAGCTGTGCATTCTTGTTGTCCAGACTGTGTTGGAGCACTCTAGCCTGGAACTGCTTCTGTTTAAGCTGCTGCTCCATGGAGCTTATCTAGGACACACAATGTAATATTAATAAAGTATCTCTTTTATAAATATAGACACACAGAGAAGCTTGCCTACTAGGACACACAGCCATACATACATACATAAAGTATATTTTAGGGGGAAGGATAGTCAAGTGGTCTAGGCGTTTGACTCCCAGCCAGAAGGTCATAAAGCTAGACACAGAAAGTACTAAAAAATGTTTTTCCATTTAATAGCATTAACATAATAGCGTAAAGCGTATCGAAAGGTGTTTTATTAAAATTACATTTAAAAAAACATTTTTAAATGTTTTCAATCATTTTGCCCAACACCTCACTTTAGCAAAAAACTGGCAGAAGCTAGGATTATGGGCATATTTGTTTTTGTTTTTATTTACCTGAATGCGAACTATAGAGAGTAGGGGACATTTTCATACCATTGAAAGAAGATTATCCTTTTCTGCTTTCAGTTCAATATCCTTTGAGCGAAGCTGGACACATAGCCTGAACACTTTGTCTCTCCAGAGATGGAGGACTTCAAGGCCTTTAGAGCCAGTCTTCAGCAGCGGATCTGACAAGGTCTACGGAGACAGGTACAGTACACAAGCACACGGTCAGTAGCTGCTCAATACGAACATGTGGTATTGTTATTGACATGGCTTTTCCCTTTTAACTGAAAACAGATCTTGAGAGAGGACCAAACACTTACTTTCTTTACTATTTTCTCTTCTTGAAGGGTCAATATCTCATTGACAGAGTTGAGTCGAACTGTCAATAGCTCTGTTGTCGTTTGGAGTGCTTTCTTCTCCTTAGTTAGCCTCTAAAAAATAAATTGTCATCACAAGGGTACACATTGTAAACTGTGTAAATGCCAACACACACAATGCATTCATACCCACAATTTATACTTGGTTCTCTCGACCCATTTCCTTTTCCCACCACTGAGAATAACTATTTGAAGTTTACTTTTCCCTTAGTCATTACTTAACAGTGAGTAGATTTAAATCAGTGTTGTTGATGTCGTCTCTACCTCTACGACGTCAGTTAATCTCTCCTTCTCTCCTCCCTCGGGGGACAGTTGTCCAATGTAATTTCGGAGGCTCTGTATTGTTGCCGACTGTGTCTCAAAAGCCTTTCCCATTTGGCTGAAAAATACAAAACAACACCCAATAAATGTCCACGGAACTCAACAGCAGGTTCTTCAAAAGCGTACTTCCCATTAAGTTCCAGAATTGATATCCGTTTCTAGTTTAAACTGTTGTACCATAGCTGGCCATTCAGTCCATCTCTCTCTGCAGACACCCCCGCCAGAGAGCTCCGCAACTGCAGTACTTCGGAGGTCACGGAATGAAGTCTCTCCTGAAGTTCACTGTTGGCCTGCCCCGCAACGGCCAGCTCTGCATCGCAAGTCTCAGTCAACCTCTGCAGCTAGAGAGGACAGATGTTAAGTGTTCACTATGTGGGTGGATGGGTGTGCCTCTGCGATGGTCGTCACTTTCTGTGCAATGCACACCTCCATGTCCCGTTTTCTCCGGGACTCCTGTGTCTCCTCGGCCAGTCTGACGGCATGTCGTTTGGCCTCCTGCTCAGCCTGCAGTTTGACCGCTTCAGCCTCCAGGGCTAACCTTTTAGCCTCCTCTACGTCTCTCCTCAGCCTTGCGATTTCCCCAGCAGACTCCCTCTCCAGTCTATCGAGCTGCACCGGAGGACAGTGTTTGGTGAAAAAGGTTGAATCTTTAGAGTAACTAAATTCTTCGTTCTAGCAGAAGTGCAACCAGGGAGGAGCTAAGACACGCCCCCCACACAAGCCCCTCTGTCAACGCCCCTCCCTTGCTCTTACAGGTGGGTTTGGAGGGAGACAGACTACGGGGGCATTAACAAAACTCCTACCTGTGAATTGATTCTCTCCTTCCCCTCTTTATTCTGACTGAGCTCCAGTCTGACTTGGCTCAGTTCAGCCTTCACCTTACGCAGCTCGTCAAGCATTGCCTCCATCTCACGGCTTTGTCTACAATATGGAAGAATTCGAAATAATTCTAATTCTTTCATCAAGCCCACTGGTTCCCAAAGTAGAAAATCTATACAGTATACAGTGTATATATTGCATACCTGCACAGGGAATTATCTTTGTCTCGTGCCTCTTCCCTGTGTCTTTCTGCAGTCTCTTTCAGGGCGTCCAGCTGACCTCTGAGCCTCTGGGTGTCCGCCTTGTGCTTCTCCACTTCCAGTCGCAACTCCTTCTCCCATCTGGACCACTGCTCCCCTCTCTCCACACACCTGGGGTTGAGGAACCACAGCTTAAGGTCATTTAAAAAGAGCTTTATTATTATTATTATTATTATTGTGTTGTAAAAAAAAATGCGATCTTTGCCTATTGTCTATAGACTGTTCAGGGTTCCTCCCCCTTATGCTTTCTCCTTGTAACAACATAAGCTTCTGGTTTTCTTTTCGCAACTCCAGGATTTCCTGTTGGGCCTGGGTGATGGCAAGCCATGGATTAGCAACAACAGGATCCACTGGCGTTGCTGGATTTAGTGCCGGGGTTATCCAGCAGCCTGGTGTGGTCGCTTGGCTCTGAACACCTCTGAGCACCCCAGAAGGCTGGACATTTGATGTGAAGTGGGATGGGGGCATAAGAGTCTTCAGCGCGTTTCCTAAATGACATTTGCACTGAGTGAATAGGTGTTCAGGATACAATGAGCAAACAGAACAGTAGGGGCCTTCCCAAATTTCATGTGCCACCCCTCTTTCACCTAAAAGCAGCCTCAACCAATCAGGGAAAGTGCTTTTTTGAGTTTATAGTGACCCAAAGTCATTCATTGTCATCACTTCAGGTCTATACGACTCATTAAGATTTAGTAGGTAGTGTTACAATAAAGTTACAGTAACAATACAGTCGCAAGCTTTCTTTTCACATATTCTGATATGATTGCAGTGAAATTTGTAAGCACTAGATGTGCTAAATGTCGCTAGAAGCTTACCTGAAACAGATGTAGTGAAATCAGTGGGCACATAGAGCTTTTCTTTTCCCGGGTTCTGTTTCTCCATGTCCAGTGCTTGTTACATGAAAGCTCGATCTTATGAATCTCAGAGAAATCTTCTGTTTAGATGTTTGATCTCCCGCTATTCACGTCGTGTCTTGTTGCCGTAGTTACTCTTAACAGCAGCTTCCTCAGAAGTTGAGCTTGAATTGTGTCCTTTTCTTGTGTCCTTCCGCGGTTCAGGCTCTGTTCAAAGACGGTTTGAACTACAACATTATTCAAAGATGGTTTGAACTACAACATTACAAAAGTAAACAGCGGTATTGCATGTCTTATATTATTGCAATAATACAGTTTTACTCGCGCAATGCACCACGGGAGTATGTTGCGGAAGTAAACTTTTTTTTAACAAAACGACAGGAATCAGAGGCGGGGCTTGTGTTGGGGGCATGGTTGGGGCGGGGAATCGTATGGCTCGGACTCATGTCAAATATTGCTGAAAAGGTGGCAAAGGCAAACTGCATAAACTGGTAGTATAAAATTAATGTAAGTTCGTTTCTCAAAGCAAATACATTATATATATAGGCTACCCCTACATAACATTATGTCAAAAGTAGACAAGGTGACAAGCCAAGCCATACCATGCGAAGGTTGATCAAGAAGATGCAGAATTCGATAACGAACCTTATGAAATCCTGACTTCTATCTATAAATCAATCATTATTGATACAAAAGGTAGACCTACATATTGCACGAGTCGAATTGGGGGGGGGTCCACCCACCTACCCACCTACTCACCCAGCACAGTCCACTGACAGAAGTAGGGTAGCCTACAGACGCGCACATAAAGGGAGGGATATTGCTACAACATAAAGATGATGTCCCTTATCAGTCAATGTAATCGGTTAAGGACCTGAGCTGAAGCAGAACCGAATTACAAAAGACTGCATGAGGTTTAATAAATAAGCAAACAGTGGCAAACACTTTAGAACTGAACAATTATGAAAGTCATCTTTGCTCTTTTTCAGCAATGTCCAATGTTCAGTATAGGCTACTTATTGACTGGAACGGAACCGAAAGATAAGCTTCATTTGTAATTATATGGTCAAGTCTGTACGGCTAAATGTGTGTTACCTGTATTTTCTACATTAACATTTGTTATATATTTGCGCTCTGTGTAGAATTTGAGCGAGAAGGATGGATTTAATGCACTGGCGTATCCCAGTGGTTGCCTAGAAACGCGCTGGCAGTGGGCGCCGTAGAGATCTCTATGGTGGGCGCTCCATTAAAAGCGTTGGTGCTCCTGACCTTGGCGTCGAGAATGCGCAAAGCGCTCAAAGGACTGTGAGCAGGATATTTTTAAGCAACGTTGAAATTAACAATTTATTAGTATAGAGCTTGATGCTTCCAATTGAAGCGAAAAAATAGCCAACCAAATTCTATACTTGATGGGCATGGTGCTAAGGAAAATCTCGAGATGGAGAGAATCTCAGCCCCTGTGAAATCAGGTGAGTTAATAAATATATTTTCAGCGAGAGTAATCTTTGTTCAGAATGATTAATGGCATGTAGGCGGATTATTTTGGTTAAATCGAATTCCCCGAGATAATGCAGATCTACCTCTAGATATAGCCTAAATGGTAAAATCGTCAATTTACGTCCTAGACAGAGATTTAATATTTTGCCAGTCTCCGTCGGAAGGTATGCTACAGACTACAGCAGTTGTCTAGGATATTTGGGCTGTGGCTTGGTTTTCCAGTGTAGGCTATATGTAGGCTATGGATTTTCCAATTTTGAGGCATTGTTCGCATGTCCTACGGCACATGTCTATCTTCTGTTACGTGCTCTGGTTTTACATCAACACTATCTCCATCGTTGCATTGAGAATAGTATAATTCTAAAATGGTTGTGAATCAGATGCATCTAATTACAACGGTATTGGGGTCCTACCACTTTTACGCCAGCACCCCAGGACGCAGAAAAAGGTATAGCTATTTTAGAAAAAAGGTTACAGCCTGATAAACCCATTTAATGTTATTGTGACAGTGATACGCTGATACACAATGCAACCTTTGGAAAAACCTAGGCGGCAGCAAAGCCTGCTTATAACGATTTATTGCAACGAAACATTTGAAAGGATTTTTGCAAAACTGCTTCTGAAAATTTCAAAGGACATAGGACTCAAATTGGCAATGGGGCCTTAGACATTTAATTGAATTAGGCTAATTATTAGTAGAATTCGAGGAACACATGATTACTACGGGTATGGGCACTATTTCCAGTAGTTGCAACCTGATCTCTGGAAATTCTATACTATTGTCCATAGTAGGCTAGTCAATGTCAATGTAACATAATGCCAGTTGTGGGAGATGTCTGATCTTGTTTTTTGCAGTGAGAGGCAGAAATAAATTGGTGTTTGTTGATGCACAAAAACAAACTGAGGACACAGAATACATACTGTAGGCCTATTACTATAACGCAGGCAAATAGAAAGTTCTTCCTAGAGTGGCAAAATAGCCTAACTTTGTTTTGTACTAATTGTACTCACTGTAAGTCGCTTTGGATAAAACCATCTGCTAAATTATCAAATTGTAAATTGTATTCATTACAAAATGCTGGTGTGGAAATGTCTTGTCACTACATGTATATCTGTTTAATAACAGGCTGGATAACTGCACACTTCGCCATGCTAAGGGACACTCAATAACTGTTAACTGTAGGTATTTGATTAGGATAACAAGCTTGTTTTGTGTTGTTCAGTAACAAGCCAGTTGGAATACGAATGTAATGTCTTCGTTTTATGGGCAAAGAGATTTTATGCTAGTGTAGTCCCATTAAACAGTAGATTGTCTGGTGATGGAGTGCAATTCAGTAGGGACCTGAATGGCATTGTTATTTAAACATAAAACAATCCTAAAATGCAACACTCATTTTCTGTTTTAAAGGTTATATATTTATATTTCTATATAGGTCCTAATATAACAACAGAAGATGCCAAAATACAGAGACTCATTTCCACTGTACCTTTTTCATATATTATTCCTTTTCACAGGCTATCATAACCTACCATACATTAGAATTGTTTGGATTAGCTAACCTAAATTATAGCCATTTAAAAATATATAAAAAAGTATATATATATTACTATATTATATATAAAAATCTATATTATATAAAATAAAAAAAACACTGTGATTATAAATTGGTTTTACATTTAATTTCAATCTCACATTATTTGTCTTGTGTTGATTATCTTGCTTTTAGGTCTGGGCACAGTGCAATGAAAACTGAAACAAAGCTGTGTGGTTTCCAGGCTGAGGTGTATTTCGTACTGATGATGAGCCACGGGCCCAACGAGTGATGTCTGGATAACAGGAGAAACCCAGAGCGATTGAGGGGACACTACAGTGTGCATTTGTGTTGTGCAAGGGCACTCTCGGGCCCAGACCATGTGGCTGGCTACGTTTAGAGACCATCTGTTGCCTGCACACCTTCTACATCAGCAAGGGTCTGTGACTATCACCCACTGTGCTCTTCTCTGGTGGATATTATGCTCCTGCTGGTCCTTCACCAAGGCAACAAGCCAGAAATTTTACCCAACGGTGACCACCCAATTTGGGAAGCTGAGAGGCCTCAGAGTTCCTGTCCCCAGCGAGGTGCTCAGGCCTGTTGATCAGTACCTGGGGGTTCCATATGCTGCCCCGCCCTTGGGCGAGAAGCGCTTCATGCCGCCCGATCAGCTGTCCTCCTGGTCGGGGATCAAGAATGCTACCCACTTCATGCCCGTGTGCCCTCAGAACATCCACAACACAGTGCCAGAGGTCATGATGCCCATATGGTTCACCTACAACCTGGATACGGTGGCCACGTACATTCAGGACCAGAGTGAAGACTGTCTGTATCTAAACATCTATGCTCCTACAGACGACGGTGAGTTGGTTTGGGGAAAAGATCAACAATGGCTACGCTCACCGTATGCAGCTCTGATGTCTTGTGATCATCAAACGCATGTGTGCGCCATTGTGCATGTCATTGCTGCCATCAAAGGTTTGATTCATCATCATCCAATGTTCTAATCCAGTTCTAACCCAGTAGAAGTAAAAAAAAAAAAACATTGCTAAATACATACATGAAATACATTTATTATTGATAGTTAGGATTTAATGGCCATTTGACCAGATCTGTAACCAGCAGCAATGCTAGTGCTGCTGGGAGTGTCAATCCCTTAGCACTCAGAGGGTCATGCACTCGCTGTTATGATTATCAGAATGTTGGACCCAAAAGCATATTGCAATCAAGGTAGTTTAACAAAAGGTGTTTATTTGCTAGGTAGTGGGAAATGGAGGCGGTGTGAGCTGGGATACACAGAGTCTGGCAGGCAGAGGCTGGATGGTTGAACTGGAACGGCTTTACAGGGTTACTGGAGCATAGAGAGAGATGGAATTATCCCCGGAAACGTTCAACAGGTAGTTGATAAAACTAGAAGCCCTGCCAGGTAAAGACAATGGAAGCTGACTGAAGAATCGGGCGAGGAGTGACTGGAGAACCGGGGGCTGAAATACTGCAGGTTTGATTGGTGTATTGATGGCAGGTATGAAGCAGGTGTGACAAGTGAGTGGACAGTCAGGAGCCGGAAGAGGGAGACTCTGCCACACACACACAGACACATACGCAGAGAGACAGACAGGGGAAAAGGGAAACTCAAGGAAATCACAGCGGTTATGGGTGGGACTGTAACACACTCCTTTTCACAGATTTCCGTTCCTCTTGGCTAAATGTGGATTTGAGGATAAACCGCCCTATTCACACTCATTAACGACGTCATGGTTTGTCACTCACTGCACTTAAGGTTGAACCTGCTTCAGCTTTAATGTTTTTAACACAAATGTTTGGGTGTTCTTTCTGTGGTAGCATAGCAACAATTACTGTCCTACTCCAAAATGGTGTAGCTCACAAAGCCTGCATTCTGAAGGGCACCAAGAAGTGTATTGTACGTACAAGCAGGTTCATTCAAACTGAAATGCCGTTGGCCATTAGCTCTCTGCATTTGTACACGATTAGCATATGTTTATTGTCTGCTACCTTGAGCATTCAGAGATCGTAGCAGCGATGACAAAGTAGGTCTTTATTTTCTTCCTTCCTGTGTCATATTTGGCTGTGCGGGTTTTGCAATCCCAGCTCGTTAATATTCATTTGTGTGGCAAGATGCCAAACAATCAGTAAGCAGGTTCCCCTTGGCCAACTGCACACCTAACCTCCACTGTCCTCGTGTGCAGCAAAGGATATGCTGGAACACTTGCAAGAGAGGAAACGTATATAAGCATACCAGACAGAAAGGGCAGAGACAGATTTGGTAGTCTGGTCCAAGACAATTGTATCACTATCTAGATCATGAAAAAGATAATAAACCTTATGGAGATTAATCATTTGTCTGTCATTTTAATTTGACTCATTTGTGTAGAATGTGTGTCTGATATATGAATATTTGCATTTACATGAATGGCCCCTGTTTTATAATAGGCGCCATTCGTGTGAATGCATAAAGGCAGGGACAGAAGAAGCAGGTAAGCAACCAAAAAAGCTGTAGTTTGTTTGTTATGTCCGTTCCATAGAGGTTGCTAAAAGGATAGATATAGTAGACGGTGCTGTTTTGAATTCTGTACTTCTCTCTTTCCTCATGTGAACCGCAGGGATGCTCCACAAGAGAAAGGGGGCGGCTTTCTCACAAGCTGACACTGATAAGGCTGAAGGTATTTTTCTTGAGAGCTCGAAGTCTTGATGCATGGATTCCGTTTGTTCCCTTTTTTTTTTTTTTAACTAACCTCTCACATTCCCCTTGTCTTACTTTCCTGAGAAACGTCAGTGGGTTGGTTGAGAGCAGCTGAATAACTTTATACTTCCTTAAATTATTTGTTCTGATGGTTTGCTTTGACTGCATCGTGGCTCAGGATCCCTGATCCCTGTGTCTGTGTAGAGGTCGTTGTCATTTTTGGTTCCTTGTTTTTGGGATAACAGCCCTGTACATTCATGTTGCAGTTACATGTACCAGGCTTGGCTGGTGCTCACAACACATGAAGACGAGTTTACACAGCAGAACATCTTCTTCAACAACACTAAAGTACCAAAAACGTGGTCATGAATGCTTCTCAAATGAATGATGTTTTTATGTTTGTGCATGCATAAATATATATGTATATGTATGTTACAATACCTTACAACTGTCAAGATACACTCCTCGATTGTAGTTACAGCGCTCCCAGAACTGCATGTTTTTGCCCCAGCAAAGTGTTTATATTTTGAAACACAACTGTGAGCTGGTTGTAGGGGGAGATGTAGAGAACTGTGTGAGCCTGAGAGTTCTATAGCGAGAGGCGTAGAGATGAATGCAAGCGCCACTCAGTACTCTGGTACGGGAAGGGCTTGCACTCGCAGAGTTTCAAACCAAAACAACGCGGTTTTACAGACACAAATTGAGGACTGTACCTTTATCGTCAACCTAGAAAATACAATCTCCAATATATGAAGGTGTGTTGCAGAACACACAATGACCAGCTATGTTTGTCCATGTTTAGTTAAGCACTAACACATCTGTTCTATAAACCCTGTGATATTGCACGTGTCCTATGTTTCGTTGTCATTGCTGCTTTCAGACCATAGCTTTATCATGGCAAAGGGCCTCTAAACTCTGTACCTGTACTTCACTTCGCTGACGTTCTGTGCTTTGTTCAGCATGTGTTTGTTGACTGATGTTGCAGACATAAGGGACTCAGAGGCTCGCCCTGTAATGGTATACATTCACGGGGGCTCCTACATGGAAGGCACGGGCAACATGATGGACGGCAGCGTGCTGGCCAGTTATGGAAACGTTATTGTCGTGACACTCAACTACAGGGTCGGCATATTAGGTGATGGAAATATTTCCTGTCTTATTCTGTCTTATCTGTCTTATTATTAGTATTGGTCTATGAAAAGGGCAGGAGCCACGTACAAACTGCTAGTGTAAAAATGTGCTCAAACGATAGCCTGAGTTGAATACTTTATTGTCCCTCAAGGACATGGGATGCAAACATCATAAACATGTCCTCGTTACACACAATCTGGCTTTTGACAGTACTGACGATGTTTTATGTTTTTACATAGAGTTATGGAAACGGTATAAAGATTAACAGCCTCTGCAGGACTTGAATGAATAATTTCAAAGGGTGGAAGTCATAGCCAAGGTCAAGAGAATTTCTAGCCCAGTATTAAGCATTCTGAAACAGCATGAGAATAGCTAATAATAAAATAAGGATACATTTTTTAAATAATTAGAATTATCTCTTCCTATAAGGTCATTTAGACATAGCAAGATAAAAATTATTTTGATTAAGTTAATTTTGTAGCCCACATCTGTTCTTTTTGACCTCAGAATAGGTTTCCTGCATCACTTTCTCTGTTCTCTGTCTCTATATACGGCAGGCTTTCTCAGTACTGGTGATCAGGCCGCTAAAGGAAACTATGGACTCCTGGACCAAATTCAAGCTCTCCGTTGGATCAGTAAGAACATTGGTTATTTTGGAGGGGATCCGGGTCGCATAACAGTGTTTGGATCTGGAATAGGTGCTGCCTGCGTCAGTCTGCTAACACTGTCCCACCACTCCGAGGGTAAGTCTGGGCAGCACAGAAAACACACTTATCACTTTAACAAAAGAATCTGTCACCTAGATGAACACAATAGATTTATCAGTGGTAGTTACAATATCTATCTCTTACAGGAAAAAAATTAACACAACAGAGCGCAAACAATCAAGGAGTATTAATGATGCACACAGTGTACATATACTGTATATATATATTTGTTGTGCTCAGGTGGCAGATTATCATTGTTCCATATCATTTATTTTGGACAGACTTTTCTCCCTTCGAGTATTCCATTTCAGTTGGTGTTGCACTTTTTATTAGCATGCCCTAACTTGATGGGCTATCTGTCTGGGAGCATGAGGATATGTCAGAGATGATTGGTTACAATCCAGAAATGATGTCACACTTGGTGCCAAATGATGCCAAATCTGACTGGCTTGTTTTATACTATGTATTTATTGAATTTGGCTAAATGACATGATAGAGACCACATTAGTCCAACCCTTTCATTTCAATATTAATATGGGATATAAATTAGTTTTTAGTGTGTCAAGCTCTAAATCATTTTTCAGAAATGTAGTGGCATAATACATTTTATTTATAAAGTGCTTTTTCAAGTAGGATAAAGGTGGTGGTATTAAGTCACTGGTGTTGCCTTCCCTCTAATATAATCAGCCTAAAAGCTTTGCATCTTTGTAAGGAATATAACACCAGTATAAAGGGTTTATTGACTCATCATGCAGTTGATTTATGCTATGAGTCAATGATTTGTATACCTTTAACTGGCTATACACTGTTAAAACTTCTTCCAACACGTAGCTCTATGCTATCATAAATCCTTTATTTGTGTGAATATTGGACCTATATCAATGCAAAACCTGGCCCCATTGATATTGTGTACGTTTATATATAACCACAAATAGCATATAATATCTGAGACAAGCTTTTTTCAAAGTGCCTTGCAGCACCATGACTGCATACACTTAAGCAAGCGTATCCCATTGGGAATTGAAACCCTTATCTCCACAGTGTCTGCAATGTGCACTACCCAGCTAGTGTGGCGAGAGCAATTGTGTTTTCATCAAAGCTGGCGATGCTGTTGCAACGGTTCTTTTTGAGATTTGTTTTTGATGCCTTAACATATTAGTGAATGGACTCATGCTGCCTATAAAGCAGACTGGCTTCTGTACCTTTTAAGTGACATATATGAAAGCAAAGACGGGCAGACTGATCCTGTACTCTTTGTACTGTACTATGCGTCAGCCTCAAAAGTAGTTGTTGTTTGAGTTTATGTCTATCATAGGTCATTTTAGGTGATATATGCAGAATATATAGAGAAAGAGGTGGGTGGAGTTTACTGTGGGTATACACTGTTTATACATTCTAAATCTGTTAACATTTCCTCTTAAAATTATTTTATCATCAGTTGGCAGAAATGTTGCAACAAAATAAAATCTCTGGAGTGGGGTTTGCCAAAAAGCCCCTTTTCCACCTATTTTCTGTTGCCAGCGTCTATCTTACCAGCTGTGCTAACTGGCTAAGCTAAACTGACTAATTTTCTCTCTTTTCTTATCACTTCCTTAACATTTATTTAAAATATATTTTATGCATAATATAGTATGTCATAATATGCCAAATAATTACTTATTACTCAACTTAACCTACCTGACAATAAGCAATTCATTGGACATGATGAGGGTTGTGTCCCGGGCAAACCATCAGAACAAATACATTAAGGAAAAAATAACAATGTTGGGCTTACGTGACATAGAGACAACTGAGAGAACCACCACAATGATTTTGGATCACAATGATCTTCAGTAACTAAAGACTGACCACTGTTTCCTGGCCCTTTTGCATACCATATTGTGTCTCCACAGGTCTGTTCCACAGAGCCATCATCCAAAGTGGCTCAGCACTTTCCAGCTGGGCTGTCAACTACCAGCCCATCAAATACACTCGCATGCTGGCTGAGCGGGTGGGCTGCAATGTCCTGGATACTGTGGACATGGTGGCTTGCCTGCAGAAGAAGACTGCTAAAGAGCTGGTGGAACAAGACATCCAGCCCGCACGCTACCGCGTGGCTTTTGGCCCCGTCATCGACGGTGACGTCATCCCCGACGATCCAGAGATCCTGATGGAGCAGGGCGAGTTCCTCAACTACGACATCATGCTCGGTGTCAACCAGGGAGAGGGCCTGCGATTCGTGGAGAACGTGATGGATCTGGAGGATGGCGTGTCCGGGAGTGACTTTGACTTTGCCGTGTCCGACTTTGTGGACAACCTGTACGGTTATCCAGAGGGGAAGGACACCCTGAGGGAGACCATTAAGTTCATGTACACAGACTGGGCCGACAAGGACAACCCAGAGACGAGGAGGAAGACCCTGGTGGCTCTCTTCACGGACCACCAGTGGGTGGAGCCCTCGGTGGTGACGGCCGACCTCCACGCCCGCTATGGCTCACCCACCTACTTCTACGCCTTCTACCACCACTGCCAGAGCCTCATGAAGCCTGTGTGGTCAGACTCGGCCCATGGGGACGAGGTGCCTTATGTGTTTGGCATCCCCATGGTTGGCCCAACTGACCTGTTTCCCTGTAACTTCTCCAGGAATGACATCATGCTCAGCGCTGTGGTCATGACCTATTGGACCAACTTTGCTAAGAGCGGGTGAGTATGGAGAATAAATCCGTTTTGTTGTTTTTCAAAACAGCTGGCATCAGCAAATGTTTGGGGTTGGTATATGGATACAAACTTGTCCGTTATTACTTCAATTTGTATTCCTGTCTTGTCTTAGCAATAGGATTAAATGCCAGGGCATTATAGAAGAACCACTGGCCTCATTTGTGAAGGTCTTTAGGCTTTTGGTTTGAGCTTCTCAGCCCTATATCCTTCTGCTATCAGCCTTCCTTTTATTACTCTAATTAGGAGACTATCTTAAAATGTGCCCTGACTTTTAGAGCAAATTGAGCAAGCCTCCTCTTCTGTTTTAGCCTGGAAGAGCTCACAGATAGAATTTGGGATTTTACATTATCTCAATATTATGTTAGCACTTCTGTGCTGTTATTAGTGTCAAATTGAGGTTTATCTTTGATGCAGTCACAATCTGTGAGCAGTAATGCAAGGTCTTTGTTGCCCTTAGTAAACCCTTCTGTACAATTATTAAGCTGCTTACGTTTACATCCAGACTTAAATTAAAAAAGGAAACAGTTTAGCTAGAAAAGCGCTATTTAAAATGTACTAGATTAAAATTAATTTTAAGATACTCAATGACTATTTTATGAGAGTTTCCCAAAGGCCTTCCTACAGTGAAACTTCCAAGAGTTACTTAAAAATCTACATCCGAGTCACTAGCAATGAATTTTAGATACATATAGACATAGATATACACATAGATATAGACAATTACATTACATGGTCTTTTGAAAAACATAAACACATAAAGTCATAAGCATTCAATACCTATCAAATAAAAGATTACTCAAGAAGTTACTAAGTCTTAAGTGTAGAACGTTTATATTTGCTAAAAATACCAATGACAATTGAAATCACCACATTGTCCTTTGATGTTATTATTACGTGTCTGACAAATTCATCTTATACTGTAAATTAGTTTAAATTTCTCAAAAAAAACTTTGGCTTGGTTTTTGTGTGTTTTTATTGAAAAGAGAAAGCCACTGTAACCCTTCCGAAGTCACAATGTACATTGGAATAAACATAGCCAATGATTCCATTGGGAATGATGTCTGCAGAAAACTTGAACTCACTTTCGACAGTTGGCCAGTGTAAATGAAACGAGTTAATGCTGAGCCCTTGAGGAGGGTTGGGGCATTGCATCCCTTGCAGTTGCTGCTTTTAACAACATTTAGTTATAACAGGCAACAGATTCACAGTTACAATTGAAGATGAAATATTGCACTCTACTGTTTTTTAATTAACCAAGTTTTCTCTTTGTTTTCTGTATTGTCAGGGATCCTAACAAACCAGTGCCCCAAGACACAAAGTTCATCCACACCAAGGCCAACCGTTTTGAGGAAGTGGCCTGGTCCAAATACGACCCCTTTGACCAGCTGTACTTGCACATTGGCCTGAAGCCTCGCATCCGAGATCACTATCGTGCCACCAAGGTGGCCTTCTGGAAGCACCTGGTGCCCCACCTGTACAACCTCCACGACATGTTCCACTACTCTTCCACCACCACCAAGGTCACTCCGCTGGACTCCACCCAGTCCAACGGCAAGGGCAAGTCCTCCATCACCAGTCGACCTCCGCTATCCACCGCCCACAACGGCAACGGGGAGGGGGGGAAGGAGATGGGCCCTCTGATCATGCCGAACCCGAGGGATTACTCCACCGAGCTCAGTGTCACCATCGCCGTGGGCGCCTCGCTGCTCTTCCTCAACGTGCTGGCCTTCGCAGCGCTCTACTACCGCAAGGACAAGCGCAGTCGGCAGGATGCGTCCCAACAACCCAGCCCGCAGCGCGACAGCAAAGGCAACAGCGTGAGTCACACCACCACCATCGACGAAAGCCTGTCGCAGCAGATGAGCCAGTGCGACACCCTCCACAACTCCCTCCACGCCTCGTCCAACATGGACTACCCTCTAACCCTGCGCCGTTGCCCCGACGACATCCCTCTCATGACCCCCAACAACATCACCATGATCCCCAACTCCATGATGGGCCTGCCCAACATGAGCCCCTACAGCACCTTCCCCGCAGGCTATAAGTCCGCAGGCCTGCCCAGCACCCACTCCACCACGCGGGTGTAGGCTGCCACGGAGGCAGATGTAAAGTCGTAATTAGGGTGTAATTAGTTCAAATAGGGTTTAATATGTTAATCTTGGCTTTTCAGGAGGTGCGACACCGCTGGCAACCTGCCTTTGCTCTCCATTATAGGAAGTCTATGCGCAGAGTCATTTTCATAAGGCAGTCGCAAAGAGAGAAAAAAAATAAAGTGCATTTCATTTTCCACTTTGGCTTTTTTGGAACTTTATCTAGTAAGAGCTCAGTATAATGTTTATACAGTTGGATTTGTATTGGAAGCTTTTTTCTTACTCTGCGATATCTATTTTGGTCTCCTACATGGAACTAAGTGACATGAACTCATGGCGGACAGAGGTGATGTCTGGAAAAAGCTGTACAGCAGTATTATTATTATCAAGCTATTTTATACACATTTCTCATGGTACATTATGAAAATAGGTATTTTTACTGTAATTACTTTAAAATGCCATGTGTTCTGCTCACATAAGGAAACCACTATTATTGTAACTACAACAAATTGAGCATTTACTGGAATACTGACTCTGTGGTTAAAGTATCAAATTTATTCATAAATATTTCTATTTCAATATGCAATATATACAAACCCCCGCCTGTGCGTGTGCTTGGTTGTATGGGTGTGTGTGCGTGTGTTTGTGCACAGATGTGTGCCATAATAATGTCAATCAAGATATTATTTGACATTAAATTGACAGTTCATTTTAGCATATGTAGTGTTGTGCAATCTATTGTAGTCTTAAGTAACATTAAGTATGTTCATTTAATTTGTTCTGTTTGCGTCTATCATTTTGCTCACTACATGGTACAAATCTGACTTCTGCTTAATAAGAGGACTGCTTAAAATGTATTCTCCTGCTGCTCTAACTCATGGCTCTTTTTGCTTGGCTTGTTTGTATAGAATAAACTTAGAGCGACGTTTTAACTGTTGTTTGTTTATGTATACTGTAAGATCCTGAGAGAGGTATTACTAAGGAAGCTGTAGTTTTAAGTGTAGTATTACACTTTGATTATTTGCATTAAAAAAGATGTTTCACTAAACTTTTAGATTATTGCTCTGTCTCCAGTTTGTTTGGACCCCACAAAGACAAAAAGATAATATCCAAGCATTGCTGGGGTCTCTCTTTACTGCTGCATTTGTGAGGATGGACTTTAAGCTACATTTTGATTTTATGAATAATATCTTAATGTTGTTTCATCTAAATGAGCTGCATATTAAAGATTTTTGGAACTATACGCTTGAGTCCTGTCAAAAATTCAAATGCTTTCACATTATAAAATAATTCTGCAAATTCGGTCTTCAGTGCTATGTTGGTGACACACTAAAGATACATGTACATTCAAAGCTCCCTCTGGCCTAAACTACACACATTTAGTGTGTTAGCACAAAATAAAAAACTTGCTATAACACTATGATGATACAGGCATTGGGAGAACAGCCAATTTAAGGCTTAGTTTCAGAATTTCAAGGTGGATTTCTTTCCTTTATTTTTTTACGAGAACTGATAACTGAATAAGAACTGAATCAGTAATGAGTTTCTGTCCCCAGGACATTATATACATGAATATGCATGAACAGTATCTGTGTAATAGATGATTGTGACAATTAATCAATCAATCAATCAATTAATCAATCACACACTGAAGGCTGCGTTCTGGCAGACATAATCTGAGCCGTGTCCAATCGGCCAGTCTGCTTTTCTGCCCTGTTTAAATAAGGAGACAGGTGATTAGTTTATCACACAAACCAGTTCCCAATCTGAACATATTGTCCTGTTACCTAGATTATTTCTTAGATGTTAAAATTTAAAACATTTTAAAGAGACTTTTGGTAAACATTGAATCACTTGAAGGTGCTCAGTGTTCTTGTGCTATTAGCACTGATGCCATGTGGTTACATTCTTCCATTTAGAAACCTTGTAAACAATTTAATACAATTGCCTGAGCTTGACAAATACACATTTGGAATACTTAAATATGTGTATTGTTACATACAGTACTGAGAAAAAGATTACGTTTAATTTTAACTGTTACAACATGCAAATTTACCCATTAGGCAGAATGACTAAAGTGGAATTAGCTCTATTTAGACCGTCACCTTTGATGTCCTACTTGGGGGGGGTTCTAAGACACCCACTCTGATACAGTCAAAATAAAAGAACAAATATGAATGCCCGGTTTCCTTTGGAGAGAAGATTAGAGAAGAGATAGCGGTAATAGCTAAATCACTAATATCTAAAATCTCAACAAAAAGACACAGTCCCTATGGGTGCAAAAGATACACAGCCTTACACGCTTCCAAAACACGGCTATCGTTCACGCTATCGACAATGTTCACAGTCTTTACATATGACCTGGATTGTTCTTTGCAGTCATGTATCATCCCCCGGCTGCCCCCCCCCCCCCCCTCCACAGACCACCGCTGGACCATACTGTATATTTTGGAAAATGGTTCAGCCCTCATGATACCTAGAGCCAAACAAATACGGGTAACATCTGACAAGGCAGCTGTTCTACAGCTGCTCTACAGAGCAGCTGTAGATAGGCCTGCGTTGTGTTTTGGTAGGCTTTTCAAGGTGCTGACATGTTGGAGGCTTAATCGACTTAATGTACAAACAAGCCTATTTACAATACGATAATTCTAATGGACTGTGTTTTATTAACAAGTAGCACACTGCAGTGCTAAAAAGGGGATTCATGGGCAACCAAGTTTTGCATGATTTGTTAAAGCAGTGCAAGTATAGAGGGAAACAGGGTTAAAAACACAACAGAAGAAGGCTGTGATGGGATATATTCTTAAGTCAGGATATCTACTACTTAACCCCTCAACATTGTTTTTGCACCAAAGCTCTTTATTTTCTAAAGGAACCATGGGCTGTGAACAGTAGGCCCTATGGGCCAACAGATGGTCACTGGAGACAGACTGTGTCTTTATGCACCAATGCCTAAAGGTGAGAAAGCAGGCAAAGTGATAGACTTTCACATAAAATGATATCAAATACAGTATACTGGCCTACCCATTGTAGATGAATGTCTTTTATCCCTTTTTATTTTCTTGGGAAGAATACACATGAACTTAAATTGAAGAATGACATTTAATTTCCCATCATAGCAGCTGATCTACACCAACCAATGTTGGTTACAGTGGAATTATCCTTTGAAGCCGTGATAGGTTTGAAATGGAAAGTCAAATATGACGAGACGCTGCCTAAAAAGACAGTGGTGTCTTTGCTTGTGCTCCACACTGGCTCTTTTGTACTTAGCCCAGCTTTGACATCAACTGGGTCAAAGACGAGGGGAGGGGGAGCAGCTGGACCCCACCGTCAATGTCCCCTTGTTAGTCTACTTCATCAATGTCAGTCACTGGCACTTCCACGCGTCACCCTTTATCTCACTCACTGTGAGATAAAGGGCATTTTCCTTATCTCTGTGCATTTTCCTTATCTCTGGGTGCCTCTGAAGATGCAGCTCTGAAGTTCCACAGAGCCATTGATGGCGTCTTGCCGCAATTTATCTTGTGTTGTCATTAATGCTTAGACACATTAGTGGTGTACATCCAGAACACAAAGCACAGGTAGAAGCTAAAATGAGAGCCCTGTAAGCCTGCTGTAGTGAACGCTTTTTTAATATGCTTACGCTTTAATAAATACATAAATAAATATATCACGACTTTGAATGCGAATGATTCAACAGGTTGTTCAGTTTTAGTGTGTACACTTTACACTGACTTCTGCAGTGGGTTATGAATGGCTGATACTGTATACAATCTGTGCATGTTTGAGGAGATATTTGCCTTGCACAACTTACCCTGGTTTACTTGCATAGCTAACTATATATGTTTGACATGAGAAGTGGCCACAACAGGACTGAAATACATAAACAAACAATGGGAATAAAGCTCTTATTGGAGTCTGTGACCCGTGGCCTGTCCTCAGCACTGAGCCCTTGGCGCCATAAATAATCACTGGCAGCTGAAATGGGACTTTGTGACTTTAAGATGTGACCCGGGGAGATGGGGTCTATCTATTGTTGATGAAACAAAAGCGCAAGTCAGATTCATATAGGAGTGGCGGAGAATAACTTCTCATATCCTCATATCAAAGTCACAAAGCAACCCAGCAAAAACTTCAATAAAAACCACACTTCTATCTGGACATGGGTGAGTGCGCCGAATATTTTTACAAGTGCATTATTAATGTGATCAGAAAATGTGAGTTTTAATAACTTTGTACTATTTACTCTTCAATTGCTTAAACATAATGCCTTGCATTGTGGACACTGTTTATTGCTGGTTGGTGATTAATCCTATTGTTTTATTTAATAACCTGGGTTTATCATAATCGAGTTGTGTATCAAGGATTTTGATATTTGACTTTATATGTTGGGATATGGATTTTCTGTGATACCCTGCCATTTTTTCACCAGTATGTGTTGAGAGGCACCGCTTTAGGAATGGATGACTTTTAATTGAGAAAAAGCTCATCATCACCTCATCTAACCTCAGATCACCATAAAGACTATCAGCATAGATTGGAATCAGAGCGGCTCGCTACAGCAAGGCCAAGCAAGGTCACTCGTGTTATCGAGGTCAGAGGACCCCATAAGCGTCGCGTCGGGCATAGTTAGTGAATTTACATGAAAGCCTGGCTCATTTCTTCTCACATGCAAATGATATGCAAAACTACTGAGCAATTTTGAAATATCCTTGTCGAGAAAGATTAGTATTTGCTGGCTATCTGATGTTTACTGAATTCATATATTATTAATGTCATTATGGCCTATTAGTCATTTCAACACCAGTTGCAAAGCACAGATGAAGTGTGGGTGCCTGTAAAGATGTCAGCAAAATCACTTTTTATGGTCTAACAGCCAGTTTTAACACACACAAAAAAACATTCACTTACTCCTACTAAAATCCCAGACAGGCATCTGTGACGTAAAAAATATTGTCAGGTTATAAGGTAGGCACAATCGCTGAGGATGTGTTCAAGGGAATGTGTGAAATAACTGCAATGTGTGACCACAAATATTTGTCATTTTCCTAAAAGGGTTTGTCGATCCCAAAAACGCTCACGGGTTGAGATTGTTATTGTGAAGCTTTTTTAGTGATCCCTCGCCCACACTTGAACGCTTGAACCCGGCCCCCGCACGCATTGACACGTACAGTAGGGCCCCTGGTACCAGCCTCAGACAGCTGTGGGTGTAGGTTGGCCTAAGGGACATTACCAGTGGTGTTGTGAGAATACTGGTGGCCCCACAGTCTCCAAGGACGTGCTTACTATGGTGTGTTGTTTGTGTGTGTCTGCGTATGTGAGTACTGTATGTGTGGTCTTTGTTTGTTTGACATCGCTGCCCTTTGTTCCTCCCCGATCACGAAAAAGACAAAGGATATTGTATCTTGAGCTACAAAGGGAAGCTGTTACTTGGGGCCTCCAACTGTGTTTTTCTACCATCTCTGCCTGGCCTGGTGACGCCTGTGCCCAGTGGTGAGAGAGGGCTGGACCAGAGACAGTAGGAGATGAGTGTCGAGGCATTGGCACAAGCAGAGGAGAGTTCGCATGCGGATGAAAACCAGGGCAGAGACGTCTGTTTTTTTTTTTACCACTAGCGTTCCCTCCCAGGCGATTTACATCATTGGTTGACATTTGGAAATCTCATTCGTGGCGGTGCACAGAATCAAAACCAGCAAATGTTCCCGGTCAGGCAGCCTTGGCTTTGCAAAGCCCTAGGTGCTTTCCTCTCTACCATTTCTGCCAATGCCAATTATTAACAAACTGGATGTTTGCTATACCTGCTTCAACAGCGCAGCTTACACTGGATGAAGTGCATGAAAGTCAGTGGTGACTGGTCTTGTATGGACGTTTCATTGGGAATCACTGCTTGTTTTCACCGCTTTATTTTTCTGTTGCTTTCATGCCTGTTGTCGGAGTTTGTGTTTGCTGATGGATTCGCTGACAGGGCGAGGCGATCTCCAAAGCTCCCGCAGGGGGTGACGTCGGGGGTGGGGGGGTCAGCACTGTGGCTTAGATGTGCTGTGTGCTTATATGTGCGGTGGGTGCAGCGTGTGTGCTGATATATTATGCCCCCTCAGGTTGCTATGATTGCTGCATCCGGTGCTTCGGGGCCGTGCCCTACCCTTCCCTGGCGGCCACGCTGCTGTGCTTCGCCGGCATGGCGCTGTTCTGTGGTTGCGGGCACGAAGGGCTGGCTCAGACCGAAGTCCTCGTCGAGACTTACTTCTCCCGCAGCGCTCAGGACCATGCTGTCTTGTCCTCCTTGTGAGTGCTGCTTCAATAAATTCTGCCAGTTTTCCAAATAATCCTTTGCCACATTTGACTTTTCAGCCGTGCTTGGTATCATCTCCTTCTCACCACTTGTGTTTCAGTATCAAGTACTTCCAGTACGTGATCTACGGTCTGGCCTCCTTCTTCTTCCTCTATGGTATCCTGCTGCTGGCTGAGGGCTTCTACGCCACCAGCGCCGTCAAACAGACCTTCGGTGAATTCAGGAGCACCAAATGTGGCCGCTGCCTCAGCCTGACCGTGAGAGCAGGGAGGAGGGTGGAGGGTGAAGGATGGAGGGATATGGGGGGAAAATGACGTTAGCTTATTGCTGCTGTTTTGGCTTGTGAACGCAGATATTAGTTGTTTGTGTCAATTCTATAGAGTGTCATGAATCATGGCTGAGCCTCGCTTTAATGAGACAATATGGTCAAACTGAACTTCGCCTGCGTATTCCTGGGCTTTACATAATGCGTGCTGTTTCTTTCCTCAGTTTATTATTTTGACATATGTCTTGGCCATCATCTGGCTGGTGGTTTTTGCTTTCGCGGCCATCCCAGTCTTCTTCTTCTTTAACATGGCGCAGACCTGCCACAACATCAACATCTTGGCGGAGACTACAGCTAGTATTAATCAGCACGCCTGGATCTGCATGGACGCCAGACAGTACGGTGCGTTGTCCTTCTAGTGGTTGAACTACGTCTGATCCTTGAGTCTGCTTGGGAATGTTAAGGAGGCCTACACACATTATTTGGACAAAAATGAATCTGCTATTTGTTTCTACTTGTATTAATAGTCATATATCATGTGAATTTATCTGAAAATGAAACAACTTAAAGGCTGACATATATCTCTAGAAAATCGTGTCATATCATAATTGGTGATTAGGGGATGAAAAATGCTTTTAATATACTCACTTATCATTCTTATTTAAGGTCTCCTACCTTGGAATTCCATGCCAGGCAAGGCGTGTGGAATGACCTTGGCAGCCATTTGCAAAACCAGTGAAGTGAGTATACAGTATGTAGCTAGTCAATATTCCAACATGTAAGCGTTCCCTCCCATCTTTGTTGGTTGAATCATTATGAAATCCTTCCTAGAAGTGGGGTCTTGTTAATGCATTTAGACTATGCTATAAGTACAGTATTCATAATATCTCTTTACAGTTCCATTTCACCTATGACTTGTTCATAGCAGCGTTCGCTGGTGCTGGGATTGGCCTTATAGCTTTGGTAAGTAATAACGTAGGTAGTATGCTTCCTGGTTTGGTAAAAAAGCAGCTAGACCAGAGCTACTCTGCAGGTTATAGTGATCAAATTCAAATGAAATTTAGATTCATTATTCAATTGTTTGTCAACTTGCCAGCACCTTTATTTTAAGATCATTTTTCCACTTGTGTCCTCTGCATTTCTCCCCCACCCTTTCTTAATCTTTCCGTCTCCAGTTTCTGTTTGTGGTGGCCACCACCTATAATTATGCAGTCCTGCGATTTCTAGGCAGGAAAGGATTACGCTGTTAGGAGCTCCTGAGATGGACAGGCCGCACATTCATACCCATCCACCAACAGCCACCCATCTTTAGAAATGTCTCTCACCATCATGTCCAATGTCATTGGACGATTATCTTTGGTTTCTTGGTCATTTCTCTCTTGAGGGTAGCGTTGTGATTTACACTTTTGTGAAGCTTTGTTGGCACTGATTATAATGTATGAGGTTCACAGATAACAAAGAAATGGTGCTTCTTCTGGCAAATGATAACTGCATATGCTGCTCTCAGGGGCTCCCGAAGCCTGTCTTAATTATGAGGTATTATTTTGCTACTGTTTTCCCATCGGGGTCCTATTTTGTGTAAACGTCCAATGAAATAAAGCAAATAAAGAGGAATGTGCCCATGCTGTGTAGTGTGTCGACTGTAAGGTATCCTGTAATCACATGAATGTCATTTCAGCAAGTAATAATGCCTTAATGCCATCATTCGCTCCCGTTTTGTGATCATTCATAATGCATGTGCCTTGCTCGTTAATTTTCTGTTCGTACTTAATACCACTGTGTGGGGGGAAACAAAGCTATGTATCCATTTTCTTGGAGGTGTTTTTATTATTGCTTAAAATAAGCGGTTTTCATGCTCCTAAAATACTGATTCTCTTAGATTTAACAGCAGCAGTCTGATTCTAAAGTGATTTGTGTTTACTGTGTAGATCTGCTATTTGCTGTGCTTGGTTATGAAGTGTGTTTAGTTTTACGACTTTGATTAAAGCTTTGGAATCAGAGGCATTGAAACTGTGGTTTCCTTTACTACCAGTACTACATAATGTTGCGACAATTATACTTACAGTCCTTAAGCTAGATTGTTTAGAACTGTAATTTGTGAATTTCTCACTGTTGACTGCAATATAATGTGCAATTTGCAATGCTCTGTCAGAGTGTCTAAGCCTTTTAATGGGATTGCAATTGCCCTAAAAACAATAAAAGATTTTTCGTTCAACTGGCAATAGGCATATCAAAGTAAACAACGCATTACTACCAGAATGTAGAAAGTGTTTTATGTCATCTTCTTTGTCAGATGTAGCCTGCAGGTCTAGTGTTTTGGCAAAGCAGCTCTCACAATGGGTTACTTGGTCGTGTAGGAACATAGCTGTCATAATATGCTGGTTGGGAGTCAGTTTGCCAATTCCTGCCCGGTAAATAAAAAAGAGCAAACTTCAAACGTTCTGGGTGGCTGGTGGGTAATTTATTGTGATCCTGACATTTCCAGTGATTACTTTGCCAGTATGAGCGAATAGTTTGATGAATAGACAACTTAAAGGTGCTGTAGGTAGGATTTTAGAGCTATACATTTAGTGTAATTTCTTATAAATGCCATAGACATCCATCAGCTATCAGTGAGTAAAATGCTCTGTGAGAATATCTGCTCTGGTTGATAGCCCCTGCCTCTATGTAAGTCGTTTTAGATTTTGGCAGCCGCCTAAAGAATTCTGACCAATCGGGGCCTCTTTTCCCTGATTAGTCCGGCGAATCTGCCTTGCCTGTCAATCAATGAATGAATGCGCGCAGACAGCTCAATGGCGCTTCGCAATGGCAGACCAATGGGCTCCAGAGGGAGGAAGCCAAGGAGGAGGGGGTGGGTCTTTGGTTGTTGATTTTCGAAATGTTACTCTCTTTTGTTCTTTTTTAGCTAGCTCTCGTTGCAACTCTCAAAACCAACTTAACAATAAATTAAACAAAGTCTCTGTTGTCCTACAACACAGGACTAAAAATCACCTGTCTCAGACATCCCATTATACAAGCTGTGAACCATCCAGTTTCAGTGGTTAGGTGGTGTTTAAGTGAGGTCATTCTTATTTATATTAAGAGACTTACTGTACTGTATGTATATGGTTCTGTTTACAGTGTCTAAATTAAGACCAGGTACATATTTAATATTGTTTCTTAATTCTTAATCGTTTTCCTCTCCATTCTCTGTCACTGTTGCTTTATGGATCCAGCTGTCATCTCCCTTTAGGGAATAACGCACCCTGGTGGTTTGAAACACCTGGGCTCTGTCAACATCCACGACACACATAGACTTCATTGTCAGTACAACGTTCCTTACTGCCAGGTATACTGTCATATTACAAGCAGACCATAGTGAAATGTCCAAAAAAAACTGAAGCGTATAAAGCCTCACATGCATGGAACCTTTTGACATGATACAAACATTTTATGTTAGATGCCAACCTGATGAGAGTGTTATATTTTACTGTATATCACGGCTATACATACAGTATGTTTCAACTGATATTTATGAACCAGGAGTTCAACCTTGGCTGCGTCTGCATTCTACAATGTTACTAGCAGCAGTACAACCACAGGACGAAACATAAAATTTTTTAGATTCTTACTACCATTGTCTCTCAATTCATCAGGAAATCTTGCATGTACCTTCCGTACTGAAAAAGAGTCTGGATGGAAACTGGGTTAGAATTGATAACGAACATTTGTTTTTAAAGCTTTTCAACGTTATATTTAAATAACGTTATAATTAAAACACTGCAAATGTAAGTTTAGGGAATATCCTTGAAAAAGCAGTATTGTAAAGCTATTTTCAACAAATCGTTTAGAATCCTTTTCCTTACCTTTGAATTTATATTTGAGTAGTATTTTCAACACCATATGAGGCCTTAATTTGTTGTCCTGCACCTACTGTGTTAACACTGTATTGTGTCCCTAACCAGATCTAACCAGGTCCAATTATTGTGCACAACTGACAATCTTGGTGATGCTCCAGATATAATGAGCTAATTATATATAATTATACCACAAGCATAATTATTGTGAGTATGTGTGGCTTCCACACATAGTCAGAAGGAAGTAGTCATTTTTCAGAACTTATTGAATTACAGACAACATATGAAGTTACAAGCAGTCCTCACCTGTCTGCTGTATAAGCCCTGTAGGTATAAACCCTTGCTGAAAGTAATTCCTCTCAAACAAGGGATTTGATGGTTATTGAAGGCAAAACATTAATTTTGCTACATTACACAATACCTAACAGGAGGTTTATGAAATTGCTTAGTGATACAAAATCTAATCTCACTACCACTTGTCTAAGATTAACTTTTAAATTCAATTGTTTTTAGTATTATAGGAAACTAAAGTGTTTGTATTTGGGTTTTCTATTCACACAGGGACATGTGAACATGTGAACATAAGAAAAACACATTACAACTGGATATGAATGTCTTGTGGAATCCAAAAGAATCTGTGGGTTGGGAGCTGGGACTGGTTCCCTAATGGGCAGGGGAAATAAAACAATGTTTGTATTTTATGTCAGGTTATTTGTTATAATTATTGCAAAATCCAATATAAATATAGTATGGGGAAATTAGAAGGTATGTTCTGGTCTGGTTTGTATCAGGTTTTGTGTTTCACTCTTATTGTAAGTGAAAATCAAAAAGATGCTGACTCATCCAACATCTGTTATCATAGTTATTTTCTTGTGAATAAAATGGACAGAACAGCTTATTTTATCTAAAAGCTAAAAACTGTTGCCATAAATGTCAAAGTGATAATGCTTGCACTAGTAATAGCAGAACCTAGACCGCGCATATTCTTTGCATTAAACAAACTCACCAAAGGAGAATATGCTTTACTGTCTACAAAGACAAAGAGGATCAGTTAAATAGGATTTTAGTCCTGCAATCCCTGCTCTCCAGTGTCACAGTCCTTAGACATGTCATAAAAGAAAAGCCAGGCTTTCATTCTATCCTAATTATGTTCTTTTCAGCACTATCAGACAGAAGGATAAGTCTTTTCAAGAGTTGATGGCTTCCAGACAACATAGAAGAGTGAAAAACACAGAACATACAGGAACACTATGTGACAGACTAATAGCTTACATCATTCAAAAGATTTCTCTCTGTTAAATATAACCCATGTGATCCTTCTTTATTCTGATGTTTTGCATCCTGTAATGAGCAACATTTTGTTCATGTTATCCTGTTATCCATTAAAATAATAATATATAGACTTAAGGTTATTTTCAATGAAAATAGTAAAACAAACGAATAACTATAAAATATTTTAAAAGTGTAAAGTATTTATTTATTTATTTACATCTAAGCATTTATTCTCATCTTATAGGAAGTGACGTCGACAGCTGTGTTGTATTTTTTTGTGTCTTCCTCGTGCGGGTAAAGGTCTGTATTACAGTCAAATTATCGCTTTATTTCGCAAATTAGATGTATTAAAAGGTCCGTGTGATCAATATATAGATCTGTTACAAGTTAAATAGTACATTTTGGTTTATGCATTCCCTCTATTTTTAAGTTTTAGCTGGTTAACCGGACTACCCTGCTAGCAATATTAGCTATGGTAGCGTTAACGTAGCTAACCTAAATGTAATACTCAAGTCTTAATAAACACGTTTAGCTACCAATTACTACTTAAATATGACTGTATTACTGCATATATTTATATATGATGTATATAGATATAAATAGAAAGCTGCCATTGAGACATTTCAAACAATTTTAACCAAATATAATTGTTTGCATTAGCTCAACTTTGTTGTGTTCCAATTTATTCAATTTGGTTTGTTGTCTTTGAGTGTTAATAATGAATTATAATGAATCACTAGAAAACAGAAGTATAACGCCAATACCCATGTCGTTTGTTGCACACAACAGTCATCAAAGATGACTACAGCTGCGAGACCAACCTTTGAGCCTGCAAGAGGAGGCAGGGGTAAAGGAGAAGGGGATTTAAGTGCTTTGTCTAAACAGTATTCCAGTCGGGATCTTCCTGGTCACACGAAGATTAAATACAGGTTAGTAAATATAACATTAGATTTGAGATCCGTGAGTTATGCTAATTAAAATTTCCATCCACACACACGTGAACGGATCAGCTTAGGCTACAGGAAACATTATTAAAGTGTCGACAGATTGAAGTTCATAAATATGGTTACTATCTTTTAGGCAACCGACCCAGGATGCCCCTGAGGAGGTCCGTGCCCGTGACTTCCGTAGGGAACTGGAGGAGAGGGAACGTGTGGCTGTCCGTGAGAAGACCAGGGAAAGGGGACCAAGAGGTCAGTCATTTCTGTTGACCTGGATTTAAAAATCTAAAAACAATTATCTCTTATTATTTCTTAGTGTTTTCTTGACAATTACAGTACATGAAATGTTGCATGGCCTTTTATTTCCCAGAACATACCACATCATCCTCGTCATCCTCAAAGCGACCCCGGCTAGATCAGATCCCAGCAGCCAATCTGGATGCTGATGACCCTCTCACTGATGTAAGACAAATTTAGATCTGTTGAGTTTTTCTTTAATCATTTTACACTTGCCTTCAGGCATTTGAGATGCTTCCAAACCATGGTGGGATTTCCCAATATTCATGAACACTATTTGAACAGGTTTTACTGATGTAACGGCGGTGTGTTAAGCATACTTATTTTGTGCTTTTTGCATCTGTAGTTTGCAAAAATGACATTCAGATTAGTGTTTCTACAACAGCAATGCAAAGGATCTAAGGAAAGATTCCTGGAATGGCAACCCCACGTGTGACAAGGAATAGATGCACACTAGTCATTGGGCTTTGTTGTGTTTGTTTGTTTGTATTGGGCTGTAGGACGAGGAGGAGGAAGACTCTGATGAGGACAGCGACGATGACGACACTGCAGCCCTGCTGGCCGAACTGGAGAAGATCAAGAAGGAGCGTGCTGAGGAGCAGGAGCGCAAAGTGAGCACTTGACTGAAGCCGGTCATGCACTAGGCACTATTCATCCCCACCCTCTTGGTCACATTAGACGTGATTGGAGGGACGCGTTAGCTCAGCAGTGCCGTGTCTTGTTCGCGTACATGGGACCGTATTGAAAGCAGACCCACTCTGAGTGGACTCTGTGCAATGGTGGACTCATCTGTTTGTAAGCTTGCTGTCTTGACAAGTACAGAGCCTTTAATCACCAAGTAATATTCACTGGTTAGCTAGCTATCTCCAGAATCAGTTTGAAGTCACCCTGGATTTTCTCGATTATAGCAATGGATCAGTTTTGTCTAGCCTGCTCAGGGGCAGGTTATGTTCAAAATGAGGAATCAGAAGCAGCTCTAGGACCAATCTAATGTCAATCAAGTGCCATTTCATCCCTGTGGATTTAGTAACACTATTTGATTGAAGGGCTGTGCAGAGCAAGGGTCTTGTTGTTGAATGTTGTTCTGTGTTCCCAGGAGCGGGAGCAGAAAGCAGAAGAAGAGAGGATTCGCATGGAAAATATCTTAAGTGGAAATCCACTGATTAATTTGGCAGGACAGCCACAGCAAATCCCAACTCCAACAGCCTTTAGTGTCAAGAGGAGGTATTTCACTCACTCTCTCTCTCACACACACACATCATATGTGTTCTGTTGGGTTTTCTTATCTCTTACACTAACTTTCTGACACTTGATATGACACATTACAAATATTATTAAAGGTACACTCCTCTATTGTGTTATAGCGCGCTACTCCTGAAGTTTATACCACAAGTGTCCACAGAAGTGTGGCTGGCTGTAGGTAGGGGTAGAGAATGGTGTTATTTTTATGAGAACTGTAGGGGGAGGAGTTGAGAGGATGGTCAGCCACTCTGCACTCAGGAAGAGCATGCATTCTTAGGAGGTTCAAACCAAAAGCTATAGTGTCAACCTCAAGGGCAAGAGTAATTGTGCTTTATGCATTTTCTGTCTTCTTAAAGGTGGGATGATGATGTTGTGTTCAAGAATTGCGCCAAAGGAGTGGATGAAGCACGGAAAGAAAAACGCTTTGTCAACGACACGCTACGCTCTGAGTTCCACAAGAAATTCATGGAGAAATATGTCAAATAAAGAAGTCGCCGCTCTTTTTAAAAAATAAAAAAAAATAAAAAAAAAAATAAATTCTGCGGCACATTTTTTGTTATAACAGGATTTATCATCATATCCAAAAACAATAACTTGACGTATTTCTTTTCATAACTCATGGGGGTTTGCACATGAAAATATTGTATATAAGTCAGTTCCACTTGAGTAGTTAACAAAACTTGGTTGGTGAAGTGTGTTTCCCCACTGTCTGTTTATTTTTAGTATTTTCAATAAACAACATTTGTGTCTTAAATTTTGCTTGCAATTTGTCAGTGTGTTGCATACATTTTATGTAAAGACCTCTGTTCCATGTCTGTATACTGGACTAACGTAAACTAACCTGATATTTCTGTTGCATGGAATCCTGAAACCCCTTTTGTGTGAATTAACTGAATTCATGGCATTCCTAGAGTTTAAATGCATTCAGTGACATGTTTTATGTATACCAGGGGAGATATTTAGGAACAAGACCATATTAGATTTTCAGTAACTTTAAGTAAAAAGGGAGTTGCATTGTAGCATTTAAATCTTAATCGATTTGTACTTGTACAAGATATGGGACAATTTAAAGTCTAAACCTAAAGTCAATTTATGATGTTTTATAAAGGAGATATTCGCAATCATTGAAATTAAATTAAAATTATGAAATTGTCATCAGGGCCAGTAGGGGGTGCTGTCTGCTAACCTTTCATTGTTTTGCCTTTGGCGTTTGTGTACCATTCGGCTTCCCATAAGGCTGGGTAAAGATGTCGGCCTCCTATTCTTTAATTGGATTTACTTTTTAAGTGCCTAGGCTTGATTTAAACCTTTCGCCCGTAGATATACACCCATACATTGCATTCAGACCATTTGTCACAAACGATTTAACGTTAAGTCACTTTACGCGGTGAAAATGGAAACGAGCGGAAGCGTCGACAGTCTCGGCTCCAAGCGATCCTCGTCAAGACAGCCAAGTATGGATTCCTTGTCAAGGTAAACAAGATGCTTAAAGAAGCTTTAGTTAGCTAAAGTTATCTCTAGCTTTTCATCCAAGAAAAAAAGCAGGCAACTTAGCCTCCGTCGGTGTTCCCCAAGGATGAAGGATTGTATTACGTTCTGCCCATCCCAATATTGTCTTTATCAGCTCTTCCACATCTCGTTCTGACCGCTCTGCCCAAGCAAAGCCTCCTTCTGCAATGTCGTCGGACTCCGTTTCCACCTCAGAGTTCTCCCCAGATCAGAGGGTTGGTAGCCTGCTTCTATCTTCTTGAGATCTGTTGAATTAGCCTTCATCAAGCCAACGTTGATGATTCTTAATGACCGTGCATTTATTTGTTAACTTCAGGTACGGCCCAAAGCTCCAATCAAGGTAAGACATTTTGTAATATAACAGCAAAGACTATTTAATGTCAAGTGTACAGTAGTGTGCACTTCTAAACGAAAGACATTGGCCCATTTTAAGGCTTAAGCATATGTGTTCAATAGGTGCTTAAAGATGCTAATAAAGAGGAACCACAGTTGCTTCCAAATGAAATTGTGCAAGATATGGGTAGGTACTTTTTCCATATGTTTTCCCAAACAAACCTGTATTGGTTCCTATGTTTACATGTTTTAGTATATTGTGTTAATAATGGGTTACTTGAATCACAAGTCAATACAGGTAGTAACAATTTCCTTCTTTTATCTGACAGCTAAAGATGTCACCTATATCTGTCCTTTCAATGGAGCACTCAGGGGAACAGTGACTGTCACCAACTACAGGCTGTTCTTAAAATGCACCGACAGGGTACGTTGCTGCTTTTGATTAACGCGGAACTGAATATTCACATCAATTATATTTTAAATGCATCGCCTCATTGTCTTTCAGGAGTTTGTTCTGGACGTGCCCCTTGGGGTGGTGAGTCGCGTGGAAAAGATTGGCAGCGCATCAAGCCGAGGCGACGTGTCCTACGGAATAGTTTGCAAGGTCAGCATAGCAAACCCTGGAAGCAGCCTGGAGGGGCTGCTGTTGGAGGCTGCGTCACCAACACTTGCTCAACTCCAAATAATTGTCAATTTACAAGATTAAAATGGATACATAGGTTCTCTGAGATTGCAAATTTAGTATTTTTTACAATACAATACCAAAAAAAAGATAGCAAATCTCTATTCTAGTCACAGGAGCAAGTAAACAGGCTTTATGTTCACTGCATTTGTAGATTGTTATCTTCCCGGTGTCTCTTTGTTATCGTCTTTAAGTTTTCTGGTGACCGCTGAGCCTTGTTTTGCCTGCTCCTCTGCGTCTGTCCAGGATATGCGTAATCTGCGGTTTGCACACAAGCAGACAGAAGACTCGCTAAGGAAGTCAATTTTTGAGGTCCTGATGAAATTTGCCTTTCCTGTTTCCAACGGGCTGGTGAGTGAGTCACCACTCTCCTCTATGTAATGTTTGACCGTCCAGCAGTGCACTGACAACCACCCTTTTTCCCTAGCAACTGTTTGCCTTTGAATACGGGCAGGTCTTCCCTGAAAATGGATGGAAGGTGTATGACCCTCTGTTGGAATACAAAAGACAGGTATCGAAAATGACTTCCTGTTGCTCCTTCTCTGCTCTGTTGGCATGACAAGCAGCGACACTGGATGCATTGGGTGTCTTTTTTTTGTGGTAGGGCATACCCAATGAGAGCTGGCGGATAACAAAGGTGAATGATCACTATGAGCTATGCGACACCTACCCGTCCACTCTTGCGGTGCCCGTGAACATACCAGACGAGGAGATCAAGAGAGTGGCTGCCTTCCGGGCCAAGGGCAGGATACCTGTGAGTAAACCTCACTCGGCACAACTGTAGTATGCTTTTCTCATGTACCTAGGTGTTCTGTGGCAGTGGTGCAATTGTTGACTCATGAACCCCCCCCAAGTCGAAAGCTATTGAGCACTCCGTTTTGCTTTACAAATGTAGTCTAGCAAAGACCAAAAATAATAACAAAAAATACGCATGCATTTTATTAAAGATGATCAACAAAAATATAATTTTTATTACAAATACATTTATATAAAATGAATGAATAATACAAATATATATATACAAAACAATTATATTACAACAAATTAATTTATATTATTAATATTAAAATTAAAATATTGTTTTATGACCCAGAAGCATTTTGTGGGATCCCAACCCCCACTTTGGGAACCACTGTGCTTTGGTAACGCTTTATTATGTTCTGTACAGGTGTTGTCATGGATCCATCCAGAAAGCCAAGCTACAGTGATCCGCTGCAGTCAACCCATGGTCGGGGTGAACGGGAAACGGAGTAAGGAGGACGAGAAGTACCTTCAGGCCATTATGGATGCTAATGCACAGTCCCATAAGCTCTTCATTTTCGACGCCAGACCCAGTGTGAACGCCGCGGCCAACAAGGTTTATTGCTTTATCTGCAGCAACTTTACATGGCCACATTTGTCCTAGAAACATTTTTAGATTTGATTTGACCCCAGTTCATCCGGTCTGTAACCTAACCATTGAAGCGATACTTAAGTTTTGTTAAACCCCTCTGTAGCTTCCTTGCCATGAAATAACCCCTTGTTCGCTGTAGGTGCAGGTTTTTCACCGCCATTGACATCTGTTGTTTCTCAGAAACATACTTCTAATGTGTCTACACTATGCAATAGCATGCATCTTGAAATAAACAAGTAACTTGGGAATACATATTACCAGTAGAGACGAAGATCAGATTTGTAGTCACATTACAAGTATGTTTATAAGGAACAGGGGGATTCAATGGAAGATATATTCTAGGGGGAAAAAAAGAGATTTTTTGGTTTGAAACGGCTAAGAGCTCTACCCCTTCCCCTACAGCCACATGATATTTTGTGTATGCACAAGTTGTATGCAGTAAGCTACATACAAACAGTGTATTGAACATAAACTGGGGCCAAAATGTGGGGGAAACTTTGCAATGTACAATGTAATGTCACCTATGTCCATCTCTACCCAGATGAAAGGTGGTGGGTATGAAAGCGAGGACGCTTATCAGAATGCTGAGCTGGTGTTCCTGGACATTCACAACATCCATGTGATGAGGGAGTCTCTCCGCAAGCTGAAGGACGTGGTCTATCCCAACATCGAGGACTCCCACTGGCTCTCCAATCTCGAGTCCACTCACTGGCTTGAGCACATCAAGGTGTGTACCATGGCGACCTGGAGAGATGGTTTTTTTCAGTTGATGAATTGTCAGGTTAGACATTAACATTTAGTTACCTTTTAAGTGCGTATCTAGTATCATTACGCGAATATTTAAATATCTACACTTTTAAATCTGCCTTGTTGGGAAGAGAAATGCTATATGTCGTGTATACATGCAGAATTAGTGCCTATAATCACAATGGTATAACTCGGGAAATACATTTTAGCAAAGGTCACACACACTCGCATACACACACACCATGTGTGTGGCACAGGGGGACCCATCTTTTTACCAGTATGCCTCAAGCGGCCAATAAATCCTCTACATGTGTGTCTGCAGCTGATTCTGGCGGGAGCGCTCCGGATCGCCGACAAGGTGGAGTCCGGCAAGACGTCTGTTGTGGTGCACTGCAGCGACGGCTGGGACCGCACTGCCCAGCTCACCTCCCTGGCCATGCTCATGTTGGACGGACACTACCGCACCATCCGTGGCTTCCAGGTGCTGCTGGAGAAAGAATGGCTCAGCTTTGGCCACCGCTTCCAGCTGGTAATTAAGCCCTCCTGCTCCCATTAGTGGGACTAAGAACCGGCAGTGCAATTATTCATGTAATTACACTTCTTCATTTGGTAATAGAAAGGGAAGTTTCACTTCCTCCTTTCTTTCAGAGAATTGGACATGGGGATAAGAACCACACAGACGCAGACCGCTCGCCTGTTTTCGTTCAGTTCATTGACTGTGTTTGGCAAATGACGCGCCAGGTACGCATTCATGTCTGGCATTAAGTCTTGATGCAATGAAATTATCTTCTTATGGTAATCGTTAACTGGTTTAATACTTTTGTTTTTTACTCAAGTTCCCTGCAGCCTTCGAGTTCAACGAATATTACCTGGTGACCATCCTCGACCATCTGTACAGCTGTCTGTTTGGGACATTCTTGTGCAACAGTGAGCAGCAGAGGGTGAAGGAAGTAAGTGCCTCGTTTCTCCTGGCATCTTGAGTTGCGTAATGCTGGTTTCACATACAAAACAATGTGTTGTGTTTTTTTTTTTTTCATGATTGGTATGTCGATTTAAAGTTGACCTTATTGTCGCTAATGGACGCTAAGTAATAACTAGTATAAATATAATAGTTTAAGTATAAATAAACGTGAATTGTACAGCACATGAGTGATACCGCATCCATTTCTTAACAGGAGATTCCCAAGAAGACGGTGTCCCTGTGGTCTTATATCAACAGCCAGCTGGAAGAGTTTTCCAACCCGCTATATGTAAACTACTCCAACCATGTGTTGTTCCCAGTAGTTAGCTTGCGCCACCTAGAGCTCTGGGTAGGCTATTACATCCGTTGGAACCCACGCATGAGGCCTCAGGTAAGCTGAATCCGGTCCCACATGACGAATTGTTAGCGGGCTGACTGTACTATATGGGGTTTGATTGACTGCATGGCTTATGGAGAAACCCAATTTGGTTTGTGTTTCAGGAGCCTGTGCACCAGCGCTACAAGGAGCTACTGGCGAAGCGCGCCGAGTTGCAAAAGAGGGTGGAGGAGCTCCAACGCGAAGTGACCAATCGCTCCGCTTCCTCTTCCTCTGAGAGGGCCGGCTCACCCACCCGCTCCATCACCCCGGTGCAGACATTTGTTTGACAGCGCCAACTCCAGGGAGAGTCATACGAGCTGAATCTGATCTGCAACAACGTGCCATACCTAAAATAAGCAACTGGCACTAGAGAGGACTTGTGCGACAAGTATGGTGGCACGCTGCTTTTGCAAGACACCACGAAATGGGTTTCTTTCTGGTGTTGGTCCACCTCTTTGTGCTTTCCACACACAAGGTTCTCTTGCGGTGCAACAGAATGTTACTGTATCTTAGACTTTGACATTACAGCCATACCTAATGCCTAGTGCACGGCTCTGCACACTACACGATTTTAGCCCTGATTTTCCTGTCCATTCATTACCAAAAAAAGTAGCGGAGCCAAATCTTTTGGCAGGCGCTCCTGTCACCGACAAGTGTGAGCTGAACAGGAGCGTTCAGACCCAGATTTGTGCTATTGACATTTTCAAGCATGTTTGAAATTATCTGCACCAAATCTTGTAGTGTGACTATCTACCTTCATTTGGCTCTGTAGAACAGACCATCATGGCTGCCCAACCATTCTGTCCGTTGCATTTAGTCCTTTTTATCTATCACTTTTTGGTACACAGTTTTGAAACAAGCTTATATAACGTTTTATTCCTGCCTAACTCAAACTCAATTTAATATATATTTGAAACAAGTTCGTATCTGGCTTGTACCGCTGGCACTCAAAGCTACTTAGTTATGGTAATTACACTAATAAACACACAACATAACATAAACTGCACCCGGCTTCGTCGTGTGCCGGCTTGCTTGAATTAAAATTTTGGAGGGAAAACCTAATTTCTTGGTTTTGTGTGACACCAGAGTTTTACGGTATTAAATGGGGATTCCCCCTGGTAAAGGTTCGTATACTGTGTGAGCCTCATCTGCTCTCTTGTGTAGTGTGCACGCCATTACAACAAGACAGAATGTTGTGCAGTGTGAGCAGTACAACGATTTGAGGATTTTGAGTGCACTTGGCATTATCTTCTGGATGGAGACATCCAACCTGATCAGAGAAGTGCACTTCAGTCTGTCGGCCTTCCTACAATCATTATTAAATGTTTTTATCACACTAGTTAATATTAAAATTTGTCGTGTAAAACTTAAGTATGCCTTATAGATTACACTACAGTGTATATTAGCACTTCAGTTCATTCTTTCCCTTTGCAAATTCTAGACAAATATTTAATTCAAAGCCATTGTACTTTATTATAGAACTGCTGAATATTTTTATTGTGCAGATGAGATGTACTTTCCCACACAATTGTGTGGTCAAAACATTAGTAACAGGAACTAGTACTATATATGGTGCTGGAGTTTATACTAAGCGAGAACGTGGTGAAAGGGCTTCAGTGTTGCCTAGATTCTTCTAATGCTTAAAATTCGTAGTTCAAAGAGCACCTCTTAAGTCATTAAATTAATGTTATGACCAAATATGTACAGTATGATTGTGTATGGCTTACATTCCTCTTTTTTTTAATGTTAAACTATAGTTTTAACTATTCTTTTAGTGAAAACCTGTATTTAAAGGTTTAACCTAATACTTTATCTCTAAGTCATAGGATGCTATGTTATCATATAATAGAAAACTTCAGTTTTATATAAATTGATGAATATTTCTTTTTGTTTAAAAAAAATGGTATTGTGTGATATTTGTTCATTTTACAATAAGTTTTAACAATTCATTTGTTTTTTCATGTTACAGAATGTGAATGAAAATCTGTCTCGAGTTGAAATGATAACACTTAACACTGTGGCAGTTGAACAGTTTTTCCTTATTGTTCTGCTAATATGTGAAATTAACTAAGAGCAACATTTTGAGGTGCTGTTTTGCATTGTTAATGCCCAAACACTTCCAGTTCAATTGTAAGGTTTGCTTGCGGAAAGCTGAATGTTTTTCGAATTCATGCAGTAGCAGCATGAAAAAATATAGCCTTCAGTAAAATCTTGCTAAAATGCATCTTTAGTGCCTTTTAATGAATGATGGAAAAATGTTGGAATAATAGTGTAGAGTCCCTAAACTTGGCGAATGTTAAAATACATTACACTACTTTGCTGCTTTAGGCAAATGTAACAATTTGCAGATGTTTGCTTTTTGTGGCAATTATTGTCATCCAATACCTTAATAAAGTGGCTTTAAAGATTCATTTTTTTTTGTGTCTTACTTCTGTAGGCCTACAGTAACTTTTATTCATTTTGTAGCATAGGCTTTATGTTTATATATTTTTATGTATACTTATTTTTATGTATACTTATTTCTATACTAATTTCTATGATATGACTTGACATTTTTAACAAATGATTTAGTATAAGTCATTCAACTTTCGTCACTATACCTTTTTGTGAGGGGAATAGCCTATACCTGCTTCTATACCAAATAGCAAGTGATTGCAAGTAGTCATTTGGAGCCTTTCCATTGTTCCCAGTGCGGTTGAAACATAAAGGTGGTGCAGACAGAGAAGAGAGGAAATGAGTCAACAGGGAAGAGTAGTATAGTCTTTGTCACAATACTAGCCCCCAATACTAGCACCCTCGACACACTTCAACTTTTCAGCTTCATTCATATTTAAAAAATATTCAGGTGCTTCGGGAATCATATTTTTCCAGATATTTAAGTATTTGTACAAATTTTTGGCCCATAGGAATGAATGGGGAATGTTCAGATCATACAAGTTCTCAACTTTTTTCAACTTATACACTTTTAGGATTCAGGTACTTACTTGCACATTGTACTACTTTGCAGTATTTCCAAGCATTTCATAATGTAGTAATTTGTAGTACTTCATAGGACTTCATAGTAGGCTACTTCAAAGTACTTTGTTTTGCAATAATTCAAAGTACTTCAGAGAACTTTGTAGTGGTGTAGTGCACTACTTTTTAGTACAACGCTGATAACTCGGCAGCCGTTGGTCGTGGAGAGTAGTTAGGCACATTATTGGACTCGGCAGAGTCCTATCCCCATTGGTGCAATTTAACCCCTATTATACATGATATGGAATTTATTATATAGAGTCCTGAGGCACGTGAAAGCTATAAGTGCAGAGTTATAGTATAGGACATTTTTTGTGATTGTGGGTCCTTTTTCAAGGATATTTCTCCCGTCCTGCTAGTGCCATTCATGGAAATTTTGATGTATATCCCTCCTGAAACCCCATATTTGGATTCAGAAAATCTACATATTATCCCATCATGTCAGTTCATACTGCAGGATAGTCTAGTGGTCTAGGCGTTGGACTCCTAGCCAGAAGGTCGTGGGTTTGAGCCCTAGAGTTGGCCTACTTGTAAGCATCATTGAGTAAGATGCCTAACCCCTTTGTGCTCCATGTAATAGCACCATGTGTTTTTAAGTGTCTGCTAAATGACCTAATTGTACCTACCTACAGTCCATACTGTCATACTCACACAATTACAAGATATGATACATTTTTCTTCTGTATGTTCTACTCATAGAACTATAAAATACTACTAAAAGTCTACTCTAACCTGCGTTAGGTTTGGTTTTATGAAATGAAGAAAGAAGAAATCCCAAAATTTGACTAATTTGCACTAAAAGTGCATTCGAATTTATAATAATACAAAAATATCTATAACTGTTATATTTTTGGAAAATAGCTAAATAATTCCTTTACAATGTGGTTAAAACTGTAAAAGTGTGATTGGCTGCATCGTTCAAAATGTGAACCGCGCGCACGGATATCATGTCACGATAGGCTTTCCTTTCTTCTGTAGTTGTTTGTCCACTTCCGGTTAAGTGACGACGTCGGCGATACAAAAAAGAGAGAAGGAAAACAGGAAAAATACATTTCTTGGCAAGAACAGTGGAAACTTAATTGCTATAGTCGTGTTTCTGTGGGCTAGTTCCTTACGTACCGGCTTAGGTGACGGTAGTTCTCAAGTCCCTCTAGACAGCCAATACGTTAAAATAGGGAAATTATAGATGTTTTGAGTTTATTGTTCTTCGCCTGCTACCCAGCCCGCTATTGCTAACCTAAGCCATTTCTAGGCTACATACATACGGCTTACTAGCTAGCTAGCCACTGTTGTGTCTAACATAACGTGTATTTAGCTTCTGGGCAACCAGCTTCTGGAAAGGAAACGGCTAACCTTGAGCAGCCTGGTTTCTACGTGGGCTCGGCTAGCCTGATTTAGCTCAGTTACTTTTGTTAATCGAGAATGGCAACATCGGCTCTGTACGCGTGTACAAAGTGTAATCAGCGATACCCGTTTGAAGAACTGTCGCAGGGACAGCAGCTGTGCAAGGTTTGGGAGTGTGTATGTTTGTGTGGTTCTGCCTATAATACAGCATCTGATTGGGCAGTGCCGTAGGCATTAGCGGGTAGAATAAAGAATTCTGCTGGCAAGCTGGCCGACTGTTGTCGATATGATGATTGGTGAATGGAGATTATGTAACATTTTGTTTCCATCCAACCTGGAAATACTAATACAACGACGGCAACCGTATAATGCTAGGAAAGCAATGTTTTTATTTGTTAAATAGTAATAACATATTAGGCCACCTGTTTCTTAGCTGTATTTTGCAACATTTTCTAAAAATATGTCAGTGGTGTCCTTACGTTTTGGAGAGTACATTATTTTGTTCAGCTGATTTTTATTTTTTTACATTATATAAAATTTAAAATATATACACACTACAGTACAAAAAGGTTAACATCAGGAATTTGACTATTTGATAAATCATAATTTACTAGGCTGTGATATCTTTCAAAAGCAGGGTTGCAAACTAAACAAAACGGCAAGAGACATCAGACTTGTGATACTATATTATAGTTCTCAACTGTAGATTTCTACTGGGACCTTCTCCTATCAGGGAAATCAGCGCTAAATAGTTTCGTCCTGACACATTTAAGCTAGTTCAGCCAAAAGTTTCAAAGAAGTGGATTAACTCTTCTAACCTGCATCACTACTACCTACTACCCGACTACCTTATGAAAGATGACCAGGTGTATAATGTGAATAGAATATAGTGTATCATGTTTACACTGAATTTGCTCAATAAAGCGGGAGTCGTTAATGGAGATCAGCTTCCCGTCTTTGATAAGGTGTCTGGCCATAGACCTAACACAAATCTGTGCTGTAATCCTCAAAACACAAACTGCAATTTTCAATGTAATACACCTTTCTGCTAAATTGAAATACTTGTTTTTGTTTGTTTTTTTTACCATAGGAGTGCCGCATCGCACATCCCATTGTAAAGTGCACATACTGCAGGTCTGAGTTTCAGCAGGAAAGGTGAGACTGCACTTATACCTAGTGAACCTTCTCAACCTGTTTTCGTTCAGACACGGTGGAATTCATTGCAATGCTGATTTTGAAGTAATGAACCGGTGTGCTCCTTTACAGTAAAACTAATACAATCTGCAAGAAATGTGCACAGAACGTAAAGCAATTTGGGACAGTGAGTTATGTTTCTCTTGTTTTGACAAAACTGACTCCAGTTGTATTCAGTGAATGCTTGTATTCATTATGATTGGGTTTCTTTTGTTCTGTTTAATATTTGGTATTTTGTCTTCTCGTTACAGCCCAAACCCTGCCAGTACTGTAACATCATTGCAGCTTTTATAGGGACAAAGTGCCAGCGTTGTACTAACTCAGAAAAGAAATATGGCCCTCCGCAGACCTGCGAACAGTGCAAACAGCAGTGCGCCTTTGATCGCAAGGAGGAGGGCAGGCGAAAGGTATGTCCCTGACACACACACTTGCCGAAAAGGTAGTGTTGAGGCTGTCTGACTTCTCTCTTGTGTCAGGTGGATGGAAAGCTGCTGTGCTGGCTCTGCACTCTGTCCTACCGCCGTGTGCTTCAAAAGACCAAGGAGCAGAGGAAGGGCTTCGGCTCCTCCAACTCCTCGTCTCTCAACGAGAAGGACCATCACTCCAGACCACACCATCACCACCACCACCAACACAGGCACAGCAGCTCTCACCACAAGTAGGTCCTCCTCCGCTAACCTCTAGCAAGGCCCATAGTGTTCAGCTATGGAAAAGCACTATGTCTCGCTTACAAACATCCAACTTGTGTTGTACAGATTGAGTGGGAGCTTGAGTCCAGAGCAGGAACCGGGACTATGGAAGCAGAGGTAAAACCAAGTGTCCTTAAAACGTAAAACCGTAGGCTGTTCACTGTATGGACATACAATGTGTTGGTGTTCACTACAGTCTGACCTTCTTTGCAGCCATAAATCGTCTTCAATTCAGAAGGAGACGCCAAAGAAGAAACCAAAACTGGAGATGAAGCCATCTAATGGGGACAGGTATGAGCATGGTTTCATTCATACAATTGACCCATAGGCATATTACAAGGTCTACACGTGAGGTTTGTTGTTAGATATATGTAATGTTTTACCCTGCTTGAGTTGACTGCCTGGCTTTGTATTGGACATCTCCTAACCCCTCCATTCTACCCGTGTCCTTTCAGCAGTTCCATAACCCAGTCCATGGATTCAGGTGGAACTGACAACTTCATCCTCATCAGCCAGCTGAAAGAAGAAGTTATGTCACTCAAGAGACTTCTGCAGCAAAGGGACCAGACAATTTTAGAGAAGGACCGCAAGGTACAGTGCTCACCTCACCTAAACTGTATCTCAGATGAGATGATGCTGTCATTGCTCATGGGTACCTAAAACTAGTGTATTTCATTCCCAGCTCACAGAGATCAAGGCAGACTTTCAATACCAGGAATCCAATATGAGGGTAAAGATGAACAACATGGAGAAGGCGCACAAAGAGTCCATGGAACAGCAACAAGTATGGAACAGTTTTTTTTTATATATATATACTTACTTTTCTTCTGGTAATATTCAGTAATGAGCTGGGGAAGGTTCAAATATCACACTAAGAGTTGCCTTGTGAAATCTTTCCAGTAACTTTAGTTTTAAATACATTCAAAGTCATTGATATACACTGATGAGCCAAAACCTTATGACCACTCACAGATTAAGTGAATAACGTTGATTATCTTGTGACAACGGTGCATGTCAAGGTCTGGGATATATTAGGCGGTAAGCATATAGTCTGTTCTCATAGTATTGGATGTGGGTGAAATGGGCAGGCATAAAGACCTGCTCCTGGTCAGCAGTGGTGAGTACCTACCCACAGTGGTCCGTGGCGGGACAAACCACGAACTGGGCTCATCAATGGCAGAGTGGCAGAACATTGTAATGATGGTGACGGGAGGAATGCATAGCACCCTGCTGCCTACGGAGCCGAGTGGCCACACACCGCTCAGAGTACCCATGCTTAACCCATAATTACCACCAAGGTGGTCATACTGTTTTTGCTCAGTGTACATACATAGCTAGGAAGGATAGGAGTATTTTCGTAAGGGTCGTAACTATGGACAGATATGTCTTGTGTGAACATTGCCAACAAAAGGCCAACAAAAAGCCAACAAAAAGCCAACAAAGAAGCGTTATCTAGGATTTGTAACTGCCACTACATATCCAAATATGGGTTGGTCAGCTCCAGCATGGCCTGAATGGGTAAATGTAGTGCAAACATCTAACCACATGAGACATTATAGTCCTATGTTAGGTGCATAACCTAAGCGTGTCCTAGTTTGAGACCATTAATATGAATCTAAGGTCTAGTTTGCTATTGGCCTTTTAAACCATGATGAAAATATGAAGTTTGAAGTGTGCATTGGGTAAAGTAAAGGGGTCGATTGATACAAAGTGTTGCTTTGCTAGTGTATTTAACATGATTCAACCAAGATGCTTGCAATGTATAGAACAATCTTAGCTGTATAAGTAGCTGTATAATATGCATAATTTTCCTAACCTGTTTACCTTTGTATTTCCGCAGGCCAAGAACAGGGAGTTGATGAAACAAGTGGCTGCCCTGTCAAAGGGAAAGAAATTTGACCGGACAGGAAGTTCTTTGCTTTTGCCATAACAATATGCCCAGCCAGCAGCAACACAAGAGTGTAACACTGTGAAGGTCTCCCTCCTGTGTTTTCTCACTCATTCAACATTGATTACGTTTATAATCGGTAAAACCCAGAGACCATGCTGTACACATGGACATCGTTGCGACGAGAGACCATCCTTCAAATGTCAACAAATTTTAGATGTTTCTATCATGACGACCGTGACACTGGATGGGATGTTACTGTGAGGGAAGTGGAGAAAGAAGCCCTCGGGTCTTTAACACTGCCGTGCCAAACTTAAGCATGGTTTTCATATGTGGATAGCATTGTCAGCGCATCCACTTGATTTCTATGGATGTCATACAATTTATTTATTCAACTGTATTTCTTAGCTTTTTGTTTCCTCACAACATACTCTGAATCTCCCACATTTTGGGATTTTCTTCAATAGCAATTGGTTATATTTTTATAAATGGACGTGACGACGAAGAGAACCTCTCCCCAACGGAGACCTTGCTCAACGTTACGATGTATGCAAAAGTGGGAAGGGAGCAGTAGAGAGCTCTCTCAGCATCAACCCAAAAACAACAAATGAACATTTTAAAAAGGTTGTTTGACAGTAGAGACACCTCTTAGCTGTCCTCTTTCTTACCGTGTGACAGCTGTAGTGCTTTGCTGTTTCTCTTTAGTGGAACGATTGTAATACTGCATGACTTATTGCCATTTACAGGTTGGCATTGTGGTCTCATGTACTGTAATGTACTTTTAGACATTTCCCCCCACTTTATATTAGTTTTTTAAGGATCACTTGTAAAGGTATTGCTGGGGTCAGCCATTGTATTTAAACTATTGCTTGTATCTGTTTTAGTGAGTATGTGTTTGCTAAGGCCAGTTGAAATGATCTTGTCTGTAGGATATGCTTTTTAAATGAACACACCTTTCACCATGCATTATTTCGCTGGTTTCATACTGTGGCGTACAGGATCACTTTTGTACTTTTTTCCAAACCCAATGTTTTAAAACTATTAAAACTGGCTAAATTAATGTAATTGGGGTGTTTGTTTTTTTTCACTTTAAAAAAACGCATTTTACAGTTACTATGGGAAAAACTACAACGGTTATGTGTGGTAAACCTACATTATATTCATGAGAAAACAAATGACAAAGCTAAACTAACTTACCCTAAGTATCCCTTTTCTATGTGACTCGGGAAAGACTTGCGTCTCTTGTGGTCACTGCTCGCATCGGCAGCGGCTTCCGGATCTAAATCTTTAGTACAGAATGGAGTTTTGCTTTATTGTTTCGTTTTGGGTTACGCCAGTACTCACATTACATTATGTCCAAATACATTGACATACAATTCATATTGAGACCTTTGTGAAAATATGATGATTGTAAACTGCTGAAAGTTAAGTGAGCTGCCGGCGCGCCCTAAGCATGTAACTCCTTCCCAAACTCTTTTGGTTATCCTTGCAAAAAAGAATGCCGATGGACACAGTTTCACCGTTACTAAGTTTAGGTTTCTATATTAACATTACAGGAGCTTTAAACTCGCGGCTCAGTGATTTTAGTGACGTATTTTATATGCGCTGGAATGATAGCTAGCATGTAGCAAAATGCTTACTTTATTGACAAACACCAGTATTATCCAGTGGGAATCTGTGCCTTTGACAAAATGTGTAAGTTCGCAACACACGAGTTAGTCACAGACCATGGTAACGTAAGGAGTGAATATTGAAAATGCCATTGTTGTCTGTGCAGGTCTAGCGTGTTTCTTAACATTTGTGGTATTTTCATAGGCCGATTTGTTGTAGATTCTACAGATCCAATCAGCATAAATAATGAAACTATACTAGCCATTCCTACATTTTATATTGCTTGTTAATGTAGAACGGTTATGGATGATATCTATACATGAATGTGCTGCGAAGTTTACGCAGACTTTTCCAAACGCGCATGCGTGAAACATCCGGGTACTGTTGCAGGTTATGTTCGGTTAGCACTGCTAGCCGTTTTGACGCGCTACTGTGCGTGGAAACTAAACACAAACCTGTATCTTTAAACAATTGCAAGCTGATATACACTTACAACAACAGCACGTAGCAACATTAGCTGTCAAGATGGCCAATTCTGGCTCATAATGTGGATGTTATTGTTAGCATGTATTATTTAGCCAACCTGCTTGAACAGACTGGAAGCTGTAGCGTACAAGCTAACACTAGTTAGCAAATACACCAAGCTGGCTAAAACACCGAATACGGGATTTGAATAGAAGGTAAGATTGAGTTGCAGCTGTATTAATGTGTAATAACGTAATTACAATTCATTGTTTACCGTCATAGCGTAGCATCATGGCAGTACAGTCTCGGGTTTAAAATTCTCACATACTGTTAAAATGAGCTACCAAGACAGATATCTAACTACACATTTGTTTACAAACAAACGTTTACACATTTTATTTAATAACCGCGCTTGCTCAGTATGATTGAACTTTGCATGGAAAAACAGAGTAGCTTGTGTTTGTATGTGTGTAATATGATGGCCAGGCCACTATTGCACACTTTTTTTACGTGAGTGAATACTTAAGGTATTGAAGCAGTTTTAACTGAATGCATAACATGAAATTATACATATATCCCTATTATTTCAGAATGTCAGACTCGGACAGTGACGAAGACCAGGACCGCCCATTTTCTTTAACAGGCTTTCTCTTTGGAAACATCAATGAAGATGGCCAGCTGGAGGGTGACAGTGTTCTCGACAATGTGAGTAGTTTGTAAAGTGAGTTTTCCCCAGCAGATGCAAGCAAAACCGGATCACTGTACATTTATTTTTCCCTGTGTCATTCTCCTCCTCAGGAGTCCAAGAAGCATCTGGCAGGTCTGGGCACCCTGGGCCTGGGTTCACTCATCACAGAAATCACTGCGAGCGAGGAGGATGACGACAACAAGGATGAGAGTAGGGACACCGCCGGTACAGATGCAGAGGGTGAGGATAAGGACATACCGTACATACTGTAGCTTCACATCTCTGTATCCCGGGTGGGGGTGTGCTAAAGGTCTCATTGCCTTCGTCCAGGTTGGGTAAAAAGCACAGAGGATGCAGTCGACTATTCTGACATCAGTGAGGTTGCCGAGGATGAAACTAAGAAGTACCGTCAGGCTATGGGGACTCTGCAGCCCTGCAGGAAAATGGGTAATAGGACGTACATACACTTTGCTGTTGCTCATTATCGTTACACTTAAATCAGCCAGTGCCTCAACTCAATATTAAAGAGGAAATATTTTTGATCATGATGAAGATGATGAGGATGACTATGATGCCGACTGTGAGGACATTGATTCCAAGCTCATGCCTCCACCACCACCCCCGAGTCTCGCTACACCCGGCAAGAAAGAGGAACCCTCTCCTCAGACTGCAAGTGGTGAGAATGTGCTAGAATGCCTGGTTATTTCCGGTCAGACCCATCTGTTGCTGACGGAGGTCTTTGTTAATGGCGTGGTCTGTATCCCCTCGCAGGCGGAGAGGAGGGCGACGGTATTATCCTGCCGTCCATCATTGCCCCTTCGTCCGTCGGGGACAAGGTTGACTTCAGCAGCTCCTCAGACTCTGAGTCAGAGACCGACCGGCCATGCCAGGGCTCCGGGGCCGGAGGCACCCCGGACAGCCTCACCCTTCCTCTGGCTGGCATCATGCAGAAGGATGCTGCCAAAGCCCTGCCTGGCGTCACGCAGCTCTTCCCCGAGTTCCGTCCTGGAAGGGTAAGGGCCCTTTTGGGTTGTTGCACTTAATTATGAATCTGTTTTCTCTGAGGAAGTGTGTTTGTGCATCTTGTGACGATCACCTTTGGCCCTGTAATGCCATTGTTGACATGGGAACTTAGCTTCCTGAAAAAAGGGATTCCTTATTGTAGGCCTTGCCTTTCTTTCTGTTTTTTGAAAGCTATTCCCATTCCAGTTGGAGGTTAAGTAAATTGTGATGTTCCCGATTTCTTTGCCTAATGTCCTTTTGAGGCTGTAACTGTGATTTAGAATGATTAATCCAAATAAATATGATTGGACTTCACCAGGTTCTTAGGTTCTTGCGACTCTTTGGCCCGGGTAAAAACATGCCGTCCGTCTGGAGGAGCGCTCGCAGGAAGAAAAAGCGGAAACACCGGGACACGCAGCCCGGCACGCCTCCTCCAGAGGGAGAACCCATCGAGAACAGTCAGGAGAAGAAGCCTGGCTGGACGTACAAGTATGCGCCCCCGCCGCCCCCAGAGCAGTGCCTCTCAGATGATGAGGTAAGTCTGCGAGGTTCACACACATTTTATATTATTCTTATAGCTTACGAAAAAGTTAGTATTGTCTATCTAGCCAACATTGGATATAACTAGTGTCTTGGAAGCCATAGAACCCCATGATTATTGTGACTTTAATTTCACAGGCCTTATTCTTAATCATTTGATCATTTTGTGTGTACTGACGGTGTGTCAGCTGCTGTACTATGGCATTTCCCCCCACTAGAGAAGTGACTACACTAATCATTACCTTTCAACTCGGTCTGAATACCTCTCCCGTCCAGATAACCATGATGGCTCCAGTCGAATCCAAGTTCTCCCAGACGTGCGGTGACGGTGACAAGGAGGCGGAGTGTCGTCCCAAAGTGGCCGAGTGGCGGTATGGGCCGGCCCAGCTGTGGTACGACATGCTGGGGACTCCTGAGGATGGCAGCAACTTCAACTACGGCTTCAGGCTGAAAGAGGAGCAGAGCGATGAGCCCGAGTGTCAAGAGAGGCCCGAGGCACCGGCCGAGTGTTCTGAAGAGGTCGGTATTCTTCAAGGACGCGAACCAACGAGGTCCTCCAAGCGACGTCTTCGGCTCTCGTGTGAGACACCTGTTCTGTTTTCCAGGAGGAGGACGGCGAGGAGAAGGACCCAAAGAGCCTGGAGAACGAGCTTTTCCTCATGGTCACGCAGCTCCAGTGGGAGGACGACATCATCTGGAACGGCGAGGATGTGAAGCACAAGGGCACCAAGACTCAGAGAGCCAGCCTGGCAGGGTGGCTGCCATCCAGCATGACCCGCAACGCCAACGCCTACAACGCACAGCAGGGTACGTGACCCTGCACGCTCGAACACGGCCCGCGCATTGTTGGGTGTACCGCTAAACTCTGTGTCTGTGTCTGCCACAGGTCTTACGAGGAGTAATTCCCTGTTGGTTCCTCCCACACCCCCGCCCATGCCCAAAGCCCCCTCCATTACTGGCTCCAAGCGTGACAAAAACAACCACGACCATCAAGGTACCGCTCTCCTTCTCGACTGCTGGCAGCTGCTATCGCAGTGCTAGCCACTAGGGGTAGGGGTGGGGGTGGGGTGGGGCTGTTTTTTAACGTTTTGTTAACAATCGCTAAAGCTAGCCGTTCATGAGAAAACATCAAATCTTTAGTTCTAATCTAATAGAACAGGGAGCCAATCACACATCACAAGTACTTGAAGTTGGATTGCCAAGGTCAGTTCATCACCCAAGACAACAAAAGCGCTAGAAGCAGGAGAATTAAGAATTATGTTTTGTTTAAATAGCAACTTTGCCACTGTAGTGTATTTCACTTTACTGACTGAGGTGTTTCTGCTGCTGCCCAGCCCCGCATGAAGAGGACTCCCAGTGGTTCTCCATCTTCCCCATCGACAGCGAGGAGCTCGTCTACGGCCGCTGGGAGGACAACATCATCTGGGACGACCAGGCGATGGACCGCTTCCTGACCCCGCCCGTCTTGACACTGGACCCCAACGACGAGAACATCATCCTCGGTACGACGGGACTCGAGCCCCCCGTCCCCCCCCGTCAAGCGGGAGGATTCACTGTCGCTCACGTCAGTGCGTTACTGTGTCTTGCAGAGATCCCCGATGAGAAGGAGGAGAGGACGTCCAACTCCCCGTCCAAGGAGAACAAGAAGGAGTCGGCCCTGAAGAAGAGCCGTATCCTGCTGGGGAAGACCGGGGTGATCAAGGACGAGCCACAGCAGGTATTGAGCTACGGCGGGACAGCTCAGGGGGACAGAAGGAACACCTAATGAAAGACAAGACGTGGTTCTTTGGTAGCTAACAGGATGTGGGGGGGAAGACAAATAAACGACCAACAGGTGTGTGGACACACTAGTCATATTCCCATTAATGACATGGTGTGTTGTGTTCTTTTAATAATGCTATAGGAAGGCACCCATAGCATTGAAAACATATTGTCATCACCAGTAGACATGAAATAATGAATTGATGTATAATCTATCTGTTACAAGATGTTCCATGCACGCGTGATCAATTTAGTGATGGATGTGAGCAAAACTGAGCACAGTGGACTTGGCCGTAAAGCCCGGCTGTGTTGTGTCCTCACCCAGAACATGTCCCAGCCTGAGGTGAAGGACCCCTGGAACCTATCCAACGACGAGTTCTATTATCCCAAACAGCAGGGCCTGAGAGGCACCTTCGGCGGCAACATCATCCAGGTAGGCACTGGCTCCACGCTTCGAGCTACAACCTTTTTATTTTCACAGTATAATAAACGAGCAGGTAGGAGTTAGACATCTTGCTCAAGGAGGATTAGAGGTAGGCTGGGTATGTCGGGGATCAAACCCAGGACCTTTGGGTTGGGAGTTGTCCTCCCTAACCACTAGCCTCCCCTACCCTGAGGTAACTGGTTTTCATTTGTAGTTCTCTTGGTTTTATAATCGGACCACAGAGAAATATGTATCCCTAAATAGAGTGTAAGAAACCCTGGCGACCCACCTGCTTGTAAATGTATGTATCAATACAAATCAACGTGTGTGGACATATTTGACTATAAAATGGGGGGGGGGTTTAGCAGCTGTTCATTGTCTGTTTAACTTCTAGTCAATAGCAGTCCCTTTATGCAAATATCTGACCTTCGACTACCTCGTCCCTGCCTGTTGAGCAGCACTCCATCCCAGCGGTGGAGCTGAGGCAGCCCTTCTTCCCCACACACATGGGACCCATGAAGCTGCGAATGTTCCACCGACCCTCCCTGAAGAAGTACTCGTTCGGATCGCTGGCTCAGCCCGGCCCCCACCCCTCCCAGCCGCTGCTCAAGCACATCAAGAAGAAGGCCAAGGTGGGAGCCATGTTCCGCCCCCCTTCGGTGCTCCTGTATCCTCGCTGTTGCCTGCAGTGGTGCCATCAGTGAGTGTGTGTGTGTGCTTCTGTCCCAGATGCGGGAGCAGGAGCGGCAGGCCTCCGGTGGAGGAGACATGTTCTTCATGCGCACAGCCCAGGACCTCACCGGCAAGGATGGAGATCTGATCCTGGCCGAGTACAGCGAGGAATACCCTCCTCTCCTCATGCAAGTCGGCATGGCAACCAAGATCAAGAACTACTACAAGAGGGTGGGTGGAGAACGCTTTCCCCGTTCTCATGTTTCCCTGGGGCATACACAAGCTGTGTTTGACTTTGTTTTTCCTTTCTTTAGAAACCCGGGAAGGATCCAGGAGCGCCGGACTGTAAATATGGAGAGACCGTATACTGCCACACCTCTCCCTTCCTGGGGTCTCTGCACCCGGGCCAGCTGCTGCAGGTTAGACCACCAGGTGGCGTCATTCATCCGCTGTCTCAAAAACTGTTCTGTCGGCAGAAGAGTCTAAACGCTGTGCCCTTTCCTCCAGGCGTTTGAGAACAACCTCTTCCGTGCCCCCATCTACCTGCACAAGATGCCCGAGACGGACTTCCTGGTCCTGCGGACGCGGCAGGGCTACTACATCAGGGAGCTCGTGGACATCTTTGTGGTCGGTCAGGAGTGTCCTCTCTTTGAGGTCCCTGGGCCCAACTCTAAGAGAGCCAACACCCATATCAGAGACTTTCTACAGGTAACGGAGAAAGCGTTAGAGGAGATATTGGAACAGAGGTGGCCGGTAGCTGACACACTCTCTGCTACCTCTGCAGGTGTTCATCTACCGCCTGTTCTGGAAGAGCAAAGATCGGCCGCGGAGGATCCGTATGGAGGACATAAAGAAAGCCTTTCCCTCTCACTCTGAGAGCAGCATCCGGAAGCGGTTAAAACTCTGCGCTGACTTTAAACGTACAGGTATATACACACAGTTTCCTCTGCTGTTGACAGATATTGTACCAGTGAGTCTGACTGCTGGAAGAGTGTTGTAATAATGTCTCATTACCCCAGCCTGGATGTGTGTCAGGGCAGTGTTGAAGTGTCAGATGTGTCTGGTTTGAAGCTGTTGGTGCTCAGTCAGCAGTAGTGAGCCTCACATTGACAAGAGAGGCGAGTGAAAAAGAAGGCAGCTATTTTTGACTATGGATTTGACTGGAGAGGTAAGAGGTAGTGTAAAGGCTAGCGTGTATAAGCTTCTTTCTTAGGTCCAAAATGCCATGGTAAATGACATACAGAGCGGAATAGCGTGTCTTTTTTTTTTAACGCCCAAAAACGCCTACCAAGCAGACTTGTCTCCCCCCTTGCTGTGTCTGCCGGGCATCATCTTGGTGGAGGCTAGACTTATTCTGGTGCGTAAAAGGTGATGTCTGATTGCTTCCTTCCTGATATACACCCCAGGGATGGACTCCAACTGGTGGGTGCTGAAGCCCGACTTCAGACTGCCTACAGAAGAGGAGATCCGAGCCATGGTCTCTCCAGAGCAGTGCTGTGCTTACTACAGCATGCTAGTGGCTGAGCAGAGGCTCAAGGTAGGACAGAGCCCATCCGTAGACCACTGTTACTGGCGGTGTGTATAGCGCCACATTGTGTCAACTGCTGTACTGTGGTATCCCCCCCCACCCCACCAGGACGCTGGCTATGGGGAGAAATCCTTCTTTGCTCCGGAGGAAGAAAACGAAGAGGACTTTCAGATGAAGATTGACGACGAGGTTTGGGTCCACGCGCTTCTGTCACAATATGTATTGCACCGCGCCTCTGTGCCTCTTCTAATTCCATCCTGGACCATGTGTGCTTGTGTGCGCCGTAGGTCCGCACAGCCCCGTGGAACACCACGAGAGCCTTCATTGCCGCCATGAAGGGAAAGTGTCTGCTGGAGGTCACAGGCGTAGCTGATCCCACAGGCTGTGGGGAAGGCTTCTCCTACGTCAAAGTGCCCAACAAGCCCACGCAGCAGAAGGTGCGGCCACCCCCAACTCCTTTTGGCCTCGTCATTTGTATTCTTTCATATTTCAGTAATCGCTTGAATAAGCGACCGCGGGGACGGAAGGGGAATCATATCTGTCCCGCCGTGTGTCTCAGGACGACAGGGAGCCGCAGCCAGCCAAGAAAACCGTGACGGGGACGGACGCTGACCTGAGGAGACTCTCGCTCAAGAACGCCAAGCAGCTGCTGCGCAAGTTTGGAGTTCCAGAGGAGGAGGTAGGAACATGGGAGGGCTACCATACCCATGTTTGCCCTTACCCTATTCTCTTCAGCAAACACTCTCAGGTCTAGTAACTGCATAGAGCATTGAGCGTCAGGGCTAAATGCACCATAGAAATGGGTTCTATCCTAGTTCATCAAGCCATATAAAACGTTTTCAGACAGTTGTGAAAGGCAGTACCGTACTCAGTGTCATATAATCTATGTGGGAGATAATTGTCAAAACTCCTGCTAAGTACTAAGCATGTCTCTGTGTGTCTCTCAGATTAAGAAGCTGTCTCGCTGGGAGGTGATTGATGTGGTTAGAACCATGTCCACGGAGCAGGCTCGTTCTGGCGAGGGCCCCATGAGCAAGTTTGCCAGAGGGTCCCGATTCTCTGTAGCTGAACACCAGGAGCGTTACAAAGAGGAGTGCCAGAGGATCTTTGACCTGCAGAACAAGTAAAGGCCAAACAATGATTGATTAGAGCACGCCATGCACACATTTAACCAAGCGTGCGTATGCCACAACAGCCTGGACTGTGCACCTATACCCATAGAAAACGCTCAGGTTAAGCACATGGTGGAATGTATTATTATTAAAGGAGGGGAACCCCTGGACACACACATAGTACATTGGCACTAAGGCGTCTGTGTGTGTGTGTGAGATTTGTCCAACTCTGCTTGAATCTGAAATGATAGGTTTTAAAATACAGAATCATATGACTTGGTATCCGGCAGAGGAGTTACCACACTGAATGACCCGTCTGTTGCTTTGCTTCCAGCTACAGTAGCCACAGCTTTCCAAACGTCTGCCTCTCCCCGCCCTCTCCCCAGGGTGCTGGAGTCGACGGAGGTGCTCTCCACCGACACGGACAGCAGCTCGGCCGAGGACAGCGACTTCGAGGAGATGGGAAAGAACATTGAGAACATGCTGCAGAACAAGAAGACCAGCTCTCAGCTGTCCCGCGAGAGGGAGGAGCAGGAGAGGAAGGAGCTGCAGAGGATGCTGCTTGGCGAGGAGAGCGACCGCGACCCCAAGGGACGCAAGGAGCGACGCAAGGGCTTGTGTACGTGTGTGTGTGTGAGTGTGTGTGTGTGTGTGTGTGTGTGTGTGTGTGTACAGAACTGCATAAGGAGTCCTTTATAGCAGTGGCTTTCATACTTTGTGAGCCATGACCACATGCATGTGTGCACAGCAGGGTCACTAGCTGGGGGCATGATAGTCTAGTAGTCTGGGTGTTGGACTCCCAGCCAGGAGGTTGTGGGTTCGAGCCCCAGAGGTGGCCTACCTGTAAGCATCCTTGAGCAAGATGCCTAACCCCTACCTGCTCCA